>JAOEHY010030736.1:21245-33050 GCA_025447955.1 Psilopsiagon aurifrons | reverse complement strand
TGCCTTTTTCCCTGGTTGTTTTTTTTCTCTAGTAGCATCTTTTAACAGCAGAGAAAGAAAATTCTAAAAATTCTTTATTGGTATTTAAAACAAATAAAGAAACAGTCGGAGGTTTTGAAGTGGAAGAAATAAAGTGAGTTCTACTACTTTTGCTTTTCCCCTACAGTGAAAAAGTACACTCTGCACTCAGTTCTTTCCCTGTCCCCAGAAGCCCCTTATTTGTAGAGCACAGACATGTATCGCAAAATAAGTATAAGGTACCTTCTAAGACAAATTTAATAGTATATATCTCAAAAGCTCTATTTTCATAATTATGGCAGGGACTTTCCGCATTAGAAACTAAATATTGGTAAAATCAACCAAGTTCAATTTATGTCCTTACATTCCTCCTTTTTTTTTTTTTTAATTTTAATTAAAAAAACACTTCCCAGCTGCTGGCCAGCAGAATATTTTGGGGCTCAAATTAACAACTTGAAACCAATTTCTTTACTATAAAAACCGCATTTAGTTAAAATGTAAGAAGAGGTTTTCCAGGTTGTCTGAACCGTGCCGTACCCGCACGGTAGCTGGGGCTGGTTGCACCCAGCAGCTGAGCCAGCAGCGCTGTGGTCGCATAACGCCTGTACAAGACAATGTATTCATTGCCTCCAGCTCTGCCAAGACACAGTACCACCAACAATTGCAGATCTGCAATCCAGTATTGTTTTAACTCTTACTCCCTTTCTGAAGATATCTGAGAAACCAGAATTCTAAATAGCCCAATATATTCAAAATCTAAATGCACAGTATTTGTACAAAGAGGAACTGAAAAGGTTTTGCCAGCTCACATAATATTATCTTAATCAGTTATGAGCTAATGGCAAGAATAGAAATTAAGCACTTTTAATGAAATGATATCTCCTAACTTATTTTAGTTGGTCACAGGTTTTCCAGGTCATCCCTATACCCTGAGTGTCTACATCACCTCCAGTAAAAATGGTTCTCAGCTCCTCTTCATATTATCTGTGAAACTTCCCCTCACCTCTCTTGTCTTTTACTATGTTTTCAGTTTGGTTATCTACTTGCCTCTCTCTCTCTTTTTTCATTTTTCTGGGAAATGTCAGCCTGTCAATGAAGTGCCATTAATTTTATTGTAGATCTTTACTTTCTTCCCTCTACTCTCCTTTGTAAATCTTTGGGGTTTTAAAAAAGACATATTTTGGACCCAATACAGTTCCTTCAGCAAAGCAAGTGGAGAGAACATAGCCCTAAAGTGCATTCATTGAGCCCATCAGAAATGCAAGGGATAGTGGGTTAGGATAAATATACAAGGCTTTGCTCCTCCTCTACTTATGTGCAAACCAGATGGTTCACTGTATGTTACCAGTCGTAGTTTGTTGCTCTATGCTTTGACAATACTTTGCATGACTACAAGCATTCACTTAGAGAATAGCGTCACATGATGTGGTGGCTCATTTAACACCAAAAATAATGGATAATTAATATCCCAAATTAAAATCATCAAAAGCCGCAAGCTGCACGATGATCATCCACGTGTTTCAGTGGGTATTTGCCGATAATAAAAGCCATTGATTCATCTAAGCACACAGACTCTGAGAATGAATCAAGTCAAATACATTAGTCAGGTATTTGATTAGTTTTAGTAGGTTTGTTTCCCGAAATAATAAATTCAGCTTTCCAGTAAAATTGTTGCAGAGAACACCTCTTGCTTTTTGCAATCCAAGAAGCCTGGGAGCTTTCTGAAGAAAGCTCATAGGCTGTCTTTTGCAAAAGACAAAATGGCACACAGATCAAAATAAAATTATACTGAGATTGGAGTGTTTGCTTACTACCCATTTAGATGTCTTACACATTGTCTTTATGTGGATTAAAGTGACCACAGGACCACAAGTTTAGAAAAAATTAGCATGAATATTATACTCAAAACAAAACCTTGTCCAAGAGTACTGTCTGCTCCATCATAACTTTCTACAGTGAATAAGAAAAAATAATAGCTTAAGGCATGATGCCCACTGACATAAGTTGGTGAATCTTCAGCCTTAGGGTCTTTGTCCCCATGGCTGCAAATAGAAACCTATTAGCAAAAAGAAAACATGAGGAGAGCAGTACTTCCCACTGAAGCTTGGAGGTCAAAGGCAGTCAGTGCTATTTCTATTGAGGCACGAATATATAAAGCAGTAGCTTATATAGCAAATTATATGTTCTGAGAGCACACATAAGATACTGTGCTTTAGTTCTGTGAAGAATGTAGACTTCAGCATCATTAGCTAATCTGATTTATAATGAAAATTAATTATTATGGCCATTAGACTAAATGGCTTCTGTCATCTGAGAAGACATAATTGGTACAGAAAATGGTTTCATAGCTAAGGAACGATCAATCAACATGGGCTGAACATACACATGTATTTTTTCCTCTCTATTCTCTCCCAGTGAAAACTCAAACACAGAGTGAGGGACTGGAATGCAAGGCAGTCCCTCCTGCAGTGAGTAATGTGCTGAGGCAGGAGCATCCCAAGCTAAATGAGAGGCTTGGAAATGGGGTAGGAAGGGAGAAATGGGGTTCATATGTCTAAAACTATGTTACTTACTTCTGCAGGCAATACCACCTTGGTCAATGCAAGCAAGGGAGTGATAACAATTCTCTCAGTAAATCTGCACCAGATACATACAGCATAAGGTTTCTACTTACCTCTTCATTTCCAGCTTCACTGGTATGTAATGGGAGAAGGGCAAATATTACTCAAGCGCAAGAGCTCAAGTGCAAACAAATGTGTTCTTCCTCCCATTCTTCCTTTTGGAATCAAAATATTTAAAAGGATAATGACACATGTGGCACTAAAAGTATATTTTTTCCTTCCAATCTCTAGCAGTCTCTCAGAAGCATGAAATGAGCATTGTTACTTAATTTGAATTTCCTATACTTTTTGGTTGGTTGCCTCTGGTTCAGACATACATCATAAGCAAAGGTGGGAATTTTCCAAACCACATCTGACAATAGACCAAAGCTTGAATGAATCATTCGAAAAACTTATGATTAAGCAGTCTTTCAATTAAAATCTTCCAAGGATATAATGTCTTTATTCAGCAAACTTTGTTGTAAAAAACATGCCTTCCACATTTAAGATGCAAAGAAATGCAGCGTGGAGGGAGCTAAAGGATCCTGGATGTTTTTTAAACGGCTTAGGCATTCTTTTAAGTGTTAGTATCTATCCTATTTTAAAACTCTTTTACCAAAAAATTCAAGCAGGTTTATGCAAAATCTAAACCCACTAGCTTATTTTATTTTACACAATTTAAGAAAAAGCAGTAAAAATTTCAAAGTACACATACACACATTGTGTGCTCAATTTCTTTTCTCTTACTGGTTAAGCAAAACCAAATAAATCTTACATTGATATAAACCATTCTTAGAATCCTTAAGATCTACCTGTTCAGGGCTTTAGAATAACATAGCTGTGTTAGTTTGAAAATAGTTAAACTGATGCAATTCAAATGGTTTTAAAAACAGAGAATGCTGTGGGGCTGCTCTGTGGGATAAGAGATTGCTTGTCTTAATCTGCTCCATTCCCCAATCTGTTCTTTAAACCTATTCCAGATGATCTGGAATATTCAGAACCATAAATGTATTGAGTCTGGAAATTTGGAAAGAGAAAGTATTAAAACCAGAAGACCTGATTTCCTTAAGGAAGAATACAAGAACATCTGAGTTCCCGCCAAAGGGCTTGTTTCTGGGTTCTGTATTCAGTTTCCGGAAGGTCATTTGATATAAAAGCTGTTCTTTCCATCAGAAGATATGCTATTGTTCTTTGTATGGTCTCATACCAGAATGAAGAATTAACATTTTAAGGGAGGAATTGGATCCATAGACACTGTAGCATAGTCACAGCATTTTCATGTCTATGTGGATCTAGCTTCAGTTTGTCAGTTGGGATAACCAAGCTTAAATCTATCAAAGGTGTTTATTTTTGAACACTGAAATATATTTACACAGTATTTACAGTATCAATAATGAAATATTGAATGTGAGTATCTATTTGAGAAGGCTGCAGAAACATTTTATGGATATACAGGCAATGGCTGTTCTTGCTTTGTCAATGGGAAAGAAATTTTCAGAGAAGTAAAGCTGACTGGCTAATTTTTTATGAGTGTATGCTGAAGGACGGTAAAAAGACCACAGAGAAAACTGTAGTAGAACCAAACATGGGTTTAGAACAGCTTAATCCCTTGAAAATTGATCTTTGCCTCTTCTTCAAGGCCACAAAGCACCATTTTTCTATATAACTGAAAGTTATGAGCCAGCCTAGCAAACAGTGATTCACATAATATCCCTTACCAGAGAGCTCCCCAGTGGAGAGAACTGGAAGCTGAAATGATGGCCATGTAACTTCCCAGGTCATCATCTTCTTCTTCTGAGATTATAAACACAATTTCTTCAATCACAGTAATCAAATTCTTAACTGGTACTGGCATCTTTTACAATATGTAACATTGAAATGGTTCAATGCTAAACAGAACTTAACTGCTATGACATATAGAAACTGCTGCCTACACTGAGGTTTAGGCAATCATGAGCAACACAGATTTTCTTTTTTTGTTTCTTTTTATTTTCTTTTTTCTTTCTTTTTGTTTTGTTTTTACCACCAGAGCAATGAGGTTTTGATTTTAAAATGTTTGTGATCTGCAGAAAATAACAGGTTTGGCACTAGGTGATGTCAGGTATTCAGTGAAAGGCAATGTTAATGAGCAACTGACAACTGTCAAGCAAGTTAATGACAATCAATGAAAAAAACTGGGGAAAAAAAAGGAGTTTCAGGGTGTTTTCAAGGGAAAAATAAACAAACAAACAGCAAATATATATCTATATATGCTTAGGGAGCTCTGGGCATCAAAATGTCTTCCCTTAGAACTGAGTCTTTCTCTTGAGTGAAATGTTTTGCAGTTTACACTATAAATTATCAAAGAGCTAATAATATTGAAGAAGTGGTAGTTGGCCAAGATAAATGTGCCATGTGGTAGAGGACAGGGTTGACTACTTGAGGAGTGGCAGTGGACAAGCAGCTGTCACCCAACTCTAGTGTATGCTATGCTCAAGATCACTGAAGAGGTGGGATGTATTAAGAAAGAAGAATTTTTACACTCTTCTTTCTCCCAGGTTGCAGCATTCTTATGTTCATAGATCCTTCAGACCTGTCATGTTTTCCACTCCTTATGCTGCCCTTATAGATTTATACACATAGGGGAGAAAAGTTTTCTGTGTCCAATAAAAATTTGAATGTGTAGGTATATAAACATGTAGAGTAACTTATAATGATTTGCAAACTCTACAAACTAAGAAGAAAAGAAAGAGAAAACAATAAGAAAATTATCCTAATAGGTTTTATGAATGTGCCCCTTTCACTGTTGTTGCCCATAGCCAACAGTAGCTGAACAATGAAAACACATTGAAAGACTGACTGAAACGTAGTATTTCCCTGATGCAGGTGCATCTAGTCCTTTCTTTGTGGGCAAAATCTCTAGAAGGCTGTATAAATTACACAGTGAAAACACAGAGGCAGCAGCCCTGCAGATGAATGGGACAAAATTCAGACAAAACTGAAAGGAGCAGAAAAAAGCAGAAGTACAACACTTTCATTAAACTTACAGGATGAAACACATAACAATAAAAATGACATATTTCTGTTGTAAAATGGGGGTCAGTATCCTATGGTTTCCATTTGGTCTGACCAGAAATGAGCATTTTTCACGCAACTTCCAGTTATGTTTCGTCCACACTACTGCTCACTATGCTACGTTCATTTACCCTTGCACAGACCCAATGAAGGCGGTCAAAACTGCATTTGAAGGCAGGTAAGTAAAAGAGCTCTGGGAAAGCAATTAATCTGAACATCAGAACATTTACTGCCACTGTCAATGCACAGAATAGACTCAGCTCTAGTTTTGGGTCTCAGGACAAGCTGGCATAGCTGACATTTGGGCAGCTACCTCCTTTTATTTGTCAGCTGAACAATTCTTAGATTGAAACCATGGAGAGCAATAAACATCAAATGTCGCAGATTCTGTTTCTACAGAAGAAAATGCAGCATCCAACAGCTTTAATGCTCCAGATAGGTATTGCCTCAGCTTGCCAATTTCAGAGTGGAACCACGCTTTAAATATTCTGCAGACTGTAGTTAAGTGCTGTCGTATGTTAAAATTTCCAGTCTTATATATTTCAATTGATTCTTTGTTCTCCTTTTTCAGAACAGGTTAATGAAGCTAAAGGGAAGGAGAGGAGGATTGGTCTTTCAATCAAACTGCAACATATGGAAAATCCAACATTTTAGTGAATTCTAAGAGTAAGCTAACACACCTATTCTGGTGAGACTCGTATTAATAGTTACTTAATCATCTGTTCTGTTCTTAATTTAAGGATGTATGCACTTTGCAAAAACAAATTAAGCATCACAGCAGTTCTCTTAAGAAGGGATTGCAATTTTGTTGTTTTTTTGGTTTCTTTTTTTTCCAGAAAGAGAAACTAAGGCAGATAGAGGTTAAATGACTTACCCAAGCTCACAGTACAGTCAGAGCTAGACTCTATGTCCCTGAAATTCCAGTCCCATCCACGAGATCCTGATCCCACACTCCCTCCCTTTGCAAAATAAAAGGGGGATAGTGAGGAAGGTTAATCCTGATGCATTTTCAGTATCCTTACATTGGAGTGTCTCAGTTGATGTGCACAAAAACAAACAGGAAATCAAAATGCTTCCTTTTCAGTTTAGCTATTACAAAGTTTCCCAGTTCCACACATACATAAAAAGTGCATTTTGAGCAGAAGCATTTAAAGGGATAACATAAAAGTCAGGAAGCAAAAAACAGGACCTCAAAGTCACAGTAATTAGCTCCACATGTTTAGCTGATAATTAGTGATGTCTTTTTTCTTTTTATAATAAAGAAAATGAAGACACCAGAGCAGATGCTACTTGATTAAATAACCTATGTAATTTTTATGGCCACATAATCACAAAGCCAGGACACATCCCTTAGCTGGGACCACATACATGCCACATACAGATTTCCCTCATTGTGCCAGTCCTCCTTTTCCTCAACTCCTGTTCCTGTACACAAGGAAAAGAAGTGTCTATAAATAACCCTGCTCCATGAGTACGTCAGGGAGAAAATCACTTGTAAATGTCAAGAATGGCTGATAGGAAGGGAACAGGCAAGTGCAGAGGAGAAAACCGTTCTCTGCATGCATTTACAAGCTAGTTTGTCCAGAGCATGATCTGTAGGTCACAACTTGGCACAGCAGTTTCTTTTTAACTTGCAGTCCTTCTCAAATATGCAAAACAAGCTAAAGAGCTGTGGGAGCTCTATCTCTGCCTGAGGAAATCCTCCAATGCTCTCTCAAAGAAAGTAAAATTAAGCATCCTCATGTATATACCTTTAAAACAACCACTGCCAGTGCCTGGAAAGGTTAAAAAAGTCAACAAGCGGGGAAATTACTGTAAAGCATATCAGAAATTACCTGTGGTAGTTGGGACTTTTACACATCTCTTGTAAACAGAAGTACCCCTTTTGCAAATAAAACGATTCCCATTATATCAGGTTTACCACTGCTGCCTAATCCCATGCTTTCCTCTCTACATTTACCTGCACAATCCCTCACCCACCGCCTCTGCTCCCACACTCCATAATATAGCAGTTACTTTAGGTTTGGCTGTAAATAATGCATGCCCATGCCTGCCATCTAAATCCTCTAAAGTTAGAAGTTATTTCCAGTCATAAAATCATAGAAATTAAAGACAGAAAGGACCTATTAGGTCATCTAGACCAAAACCCTATGCCAATGAAGGATTGTTCTCAGCAGTACGCTTTCTACTGCTTTGTCTTTCTACTTTGCTTTGAGTTTTAAATGTCTCCGGGGACCTCTTTAAATGTCTCCAAAGAGGTGTTTCTACTGCTTCCCTCAGAAGGATTTTCCACAGGCGAGAGCCATGCTTGAGAAGTGAGTCATGCTTGTTTGAAAGCACCCATCCTGCTAAATATCTATGGATTTGGCTTGTGCCTTTTAATACCTGATTAGCATTGTCTATGGCATGTCAGCTGAGGTCTTTGAGAAAGAGAAGTATATGAAGACTCCAGTCTTATTGTTGCAGTCCCGTAAAATTAATTGGAAGTAATTTAGTGCTGGCAGGCTGGCGACCTTTGCTGTGTTTGTATTGCTTTGACATGCCACAAGACCACATGTTTCATCCTGCAACCTCTGCTGAATGTATCTTTACCCATATAGGTGCCACCTGCTACAGGGGGAGTGTACCACAAATAAGAGAACTTTGTGACATGTACACTATGCCATGAGGAAAAAAAGCCTGACAAAGGGTGGCAAAAAGGGTGATGGGCTGCAAATCAACTAATTCATGGTTTGGGGCAAGAGATTTTAGGAAGAGACGAGTAGTAAACTTTACTGAGAAGTTTCTGGTACTTCTTCAAGTGCTGGCTGATATTTAGATGGGACACTCATAAGAATGATCTTGTGCCCAGTATGCTACAGCTTCTGAATAGTTTTCTGAGGGTGCAGTCTAATGGCAGCTGCAGCCAGCCAAAGTGTGTATGAAGCTCTCTGTCAGCTCTCTGGTGTGCAGAAGAAGCTTTAAAAACCAATAAATAATCATCTGAATCTACTCTATGATCTGTCTGACTACTCTGGTACATGAATTCTCATCCTGTGCAAAAGATGGGATGTTACATGGTGAGATGGGACTGGAATTGAATGGGATGGAATGGGATTGGGATGGGATGGGAGTGTGGTATGGCAGAAGGGGAGGAAAATTGCTTTTCTGCAGAGCCCTCACTCTTACTCAAACTCAATGTGAAACTGATTTCAGACACTGCTGCTTCATCCAAAATCCAAACCCAGAGAAAGCAGGTATTGATAAAACAGACCTGTGGGAAAAGGCCACGTACTATTTAATTCAAATAGATGCAGTCTGGTTTTGAAGTAAAAAAGTTTCAGATGTTGCACAGAATTAACTGACTTCAGAACCTGAGACAAACACAACAGACAAACTGTGTCATGCTTAATCTAATTAACTCTTAAAAGCATCTGATCTTTTAGGTCTGTCTTAAAGCCAGATAGCCTTGCCCAGAAGGTAGTATTATGTCTACATGGGAAAACACAAAGCCAGGTAAGAAACCCACTCAGCTGATGGGAGCAAACCAGAAAATCATATAAAAAACAAAGAAAAAAAAAGAAAGAAATAGCATTGATTAAAGTGAAAACTCATGCAGAAACTAACCTAATTGCAAGCTTACTCCAGCAATCACAAAGACATATGCCAGGTGAACTGTTCAGCTACCCATTAACACCAACACAGACCCCAAAACATTCAAACTATCCTACTTCCACTCCAAAGCCAAGCCTCCCACTGTTCTTTTTCATCCACAAAAAACAACATCACTCAGACAGAAATGCAAAGAGAAATTATTTTCCAAATAAAGTTTGGAGGATTTCTTGAGGAAGAGCACATCTGTGCATACACATGCATGTGCATTTTAAGTGAAGGAGCAGAGGGAATGAGGGTGATTACATGGCTGGAGATCACCCATCTTCTTAGGGATGGTTGTACAGGTTGCGGATGCGTGAGCTCTCGCCACTTCCTTAGCCGTTTGCTGTGCTGTCCCTCAGCTCATGTCCCAGACCAAACATGCACACGTAAAATTGCGTATGATTCCTATAAAGCTTTATCTGTATGTTTATAATCTGTGAAATTGCTAATGGGCACAAAGAGAAATACCAAGTGAGACAAAATATCAGAGTTCTGCAAAAATGCTCACTAAATTTTGATCAACATTACAAAATGTCATAAGGAAAAACTTTTAACTGGTAAGCAGTTCCTCTACAGCATCTGCTGAAGACAGAGATGCTCCTCCAGCCCACTATATGTTGGAAGGACGGTATGGCCCAGAGCAAGCAATTCAAGAGGTTCTTCGATTGTGTGGAAGACAACTTCCCTCTGCAAGTACTAGAGGAGCCAACAAGGAGAGGTGCCATGCTTGACCTTGTGCTCACCAACAGGGAAGGACTCGTATGAAATGTGGCTCTCCAGGGCATCATTGGTTGCAGAGATTGTGAGATGGTCGAACTCGAGATCCTCAGGACAGTGAGAAAAGCGTGCAGCAAGCTCACTGCCCTGAAATTCAACAGAGTGGACTTTGGCCTCTTCAGGAACCTGCTTAGTAAGGTTCCATGGGATATTGCCCTAGAGGGCAGGGGGGCCCAAGATTCTTGGTTGATACTCAAGGATCACTTGCTGCATGATCAGGAGTGTTGCAACCCAAGTAGAAAGTAGTGCTGCAGAAGGGCCAGGAGACATCCTTGGATGGATAAAGAGATGCTGAAGAAAACTCAAAGGAAAAAAGAGGCTTATAAAAGGTGGAAGCAAGAATAGGCAACCTGGGAAGAATACAGAGATGTTGTCTGGGAAGCTAGGGACCAGGTTAGGAAAGCTAAGGCCCACTTAGAATTAAACTGGGCTAGGGATGTTAAGGATAACAGGAAGGGATTCTATAAGTACGCTGCAAATAAAAGACAGGCTAGGGACAACGTGGGCCCTCTCCAGATGCTATCAGGAGAACTGGCTACCCTGGATTTTGGGAAAGGCTGAGGTTCTTAATGACTTCTTTGCCTCAGTCTTCACTGGCAAATGCTCTGACAAAAACCCCAAGTCTTGGAAGGCAGACACAGGGACTGTGAGAAAGAAGACCCTGGGCACACTGTAGGAGAGGATCTGGTTCAAGAACATCTTAAGAGCCTGAATGTACACAAGTCCATGGGACCTGATGAAATCCATCCGCGGGTCCTGAAGGAGCTGGCAAATGAAGTTGTTAAGCCACTGTCCATCATATTTGAAAAATCATGGCAGTCAGGTGAAGCTCCCAATGACTGGAAAAAGGGAAATATAACCCCCATTTTCAAGGGGAAAATGGATGAGCTGGGGAACTACAGAGCAGTCAGCCTCACCTCTGTGCCTGGCAAAATCTTGAATCGGATTCTCCTGGAAGGCATGCTGAGGCACATGAAAAACAATAATGTGGTTGGTGACAGTCAGCATGGCTTCACTAAGGGGAAATCCTGCCTGACCAATCTGGTGGCCTTCTATGATGGGGCTACGAAACTGATTGTCAGGGATAGAGCAGTTGATGTCATCTACCTGGACTTGTGCAAAGCATTTGACACTGTCTCACATGGCATCCTTGTTTCTAAATTGGAGAGGCATCAATTTGATAGGTGGGCAACTCGGTGGATAAAGAACTGGTTGAATGGCCGCACACAAAGAGTTGTGGTCAGTGGCTCAATTTCCTGCTGGAGGCCAGTAAGGAGTGGTGTCCCTCAGGGATCAGTGTTGGGACCGGTCTTGTTCAACATCTTTGTTGGTGACATTGTCAGTGGGATTGAGTGCGCCCTCAGCAAGTTTCCCAATGACACCAAGCTGGGTGGTTCGGTTGATATGTTGGAGGGAAGTAATGCCATCCAGAGGGACCTTGACATGCTTGTGAGGTGGGCTGATGCCAGCCTGATGAAGTTTAACCATGCCAAGTGCAAGGTCTTACCGTTTCTTCAGAGCAACCCTGGGCACAGCTCCAAGTTGGGCAGAGAAGTAATTCAAAGCAGCCCTGTGCAGAAGGACTTGGGGTGTTGGTCAATGAAAAAATGAACATGAGCCGGATTCAGTGTGCGCTTACAGCTCAGAAAGCCAATCATATCCTGGGCTGCATCAAAAGGAGCATGACCAGCAGGTCGAGGGAGGTGATCCTGCCCCTCTA
>JAOEHY010030736.1:0-21145 GCA_025447955.1 Psilopsiagon aurifrons | reverse complement strand
GAGGTGATCCTGCCCCTCTACTCTGCTCTCATGAGACCTCACTTGGAGTATTGTGTGCAATTCTGGTGTCCTCAACACAAAAAGGACATGGTACTGTTGGAACAAGTCCAGAGGAGGCCACGAGGAAGATCATGGGACTGGAGCACCTCCCGTATGAAGATAGGATGAGAAAGTTGTGGCTGTTGAGCCTGGAGAAGAGAAGGCTGCATGGAGACCTCATTCATAGCAGCCTTCCAGTATCTGAAGGGGAGTATAGGGATGCTGGGGAAGGACTCTTCATTAGGGACTCTTGTGATAGGACAAGGGGTAATGGGTTCAAACTGAAACAGGGGAAGTTTAGATTGGATTTTCAGAAATTCTTTACTGTGAGGGTGATGAGGCACTGGAATGGGTTGCCCAGGGAAGTTGTGAATGCTCCTTCCCTGGCGGTGTTCAAGGCCAGGTTGGACAGAGCCTTGGGTAATATGGTTTAATGGGAGGTGCTCCTGGCCATGGCAGGGGGGTTGGAACTAGATGATCTTAAGGTCCTTTCCAACCCTAAATATTCTATGGTTCTATGGCTCTATGTTCTTCAAGAGAAATATTCATGTCATCTCCTATAGGAGTTCATACCCCACTTCAAATAAAAAATCCAACTGTGGTGGGTTGTCCCACTGTAAAGAAACAAATAAGCAAATAAAAGCTAAGCCAGCATGTTTAAATAAGAGCCAATGCACTTCAGCTACTCTACTCCTGGCTCTGTTTCACCCCACATATACAGCCTGGAAGAAAAGAGATGTGGAGTTCTCCAGTTGTGGAGCTTTTTGTGCCAAACGTATCTACAAGCTTCACCATCAGTTCAGACAGAGCTTTCTCCAGGTGGTGAAGTGGCAAAGATAGCGATAGAGGATTGTCAGAGTAACATGATGACTGGTTTTGCCACAGGTAAAAGGAGGCTGGAAAAGGCAAAGGAGTGAATAGAGGATGGATAGAGGAAAGTGGTGAAAGCTGTTGACCATCTGGGCCTGAGTTTCCTCTGACTTCTCTCCCCACATGAGCAATCTGACTGTGTGATGATGGCTGTGATGGCAAAAAGCCTGGAGAAGACAGTGAGATACCTATCCTGGAAAGTCACCTCCAAGCTATGCAAGGATGCAGCAGCATCTGTTACTTCTTACTAAAACTTTATGTTCACCTGGAAGGAGTTTTTCCATCAAGAGATTAAGCTCTGCCCACAAACTCTCACACAGACAGGAGGTCAGTGCATCACAGTAATGATCTCTTCCACCAACTGCGAGCATGACTGATGTGATTTATCCCAGTGACAGATAAGGAGCTGCTGAGCATGTGCAGATGAAATTACCTCGCTCAAGGCATTCACGCCTGCCCTGCAGCATCCCTGGCCAGCAGTTAGTTGAGCAGTGATAATACAGGTGACACACCGTGGCAAAACCAGAGAAGGAATGACAAGAAGGGAGTAGATCTTCCCTTTGGATTTTTAGTTAAGCACACCAAGCAGATAAGGGCTTTTTGAAGCTTTCTGTTCATGGATCCTTTCCTCCTGGGCTTTAGTATAGATTTAATTTATTCTGCCTTCTCTTTAGTTAATAGCAATAAAACTGATGGATAAAAATCTATCCCAGGAATATACATACAAAAATATGGTTTCAAAGACGCCTTCAGTGTAGCCACCCATGCTCTGACTGGCAGCTGTTCAAAAAACGTAATTTCTTGAATACAAAATAGTAAGTAACACCATATTTCTTAGCTCATGTCCCACCACAGTTTCATTTCAGCACAGCGAAACCTCATTAATTCGCACTTTGCTTATCCGCACACCTTATAATTCACACGTAAAAACAGCAGTCAGCAAAGATTTAACAACAATGGAGGTCTCATGTTGCTGAGATTTCATTATTCCTACAAAATATGCTACCGTTCATTCACCAGTACAGTAAGATTTCAACATCACCATAAATGTCTCAAACTAGAGATAGGTTCACACTGGAAAAGTCTGGCTCGAAAGTCCATGTCTATGAAATGACAAAGTTTGAAGCTGGAAGAAAAATAGTTGTGACTAAAGGCAAAATGAAACTAGATTATGATCACAGCTTGTGGTGTTTTCTGCATTGTATTTTCTTGCCTTTTTAGAGCACTTTTTTTTAAGTTGTACGCTAAGAAATGGGTTCTTACTTGCATCCAGGGAAGCTTTTATCACAGAGTACAAAAGAGGCTTTAACACACGCTTGTACTCCTTCAGGTCTGGAAAAATCTTCAGGATTTCTGGACAAAGGGTCTTTAATGGTCACAGTGCAGTTTACTGATACTTTAACAGCTGTGGCTAACCCATTCCAAGCAGACTTTCCCCCTGCTCCCCAGCAGTTATTATCAGAAATGAATGAGAACCCTGAGCTTCTGGAGTAGGTCTATGAGTGGAAAACACACAATGAGCAGGAGTCCTGTATGGCTGCTTCACCCTGAGCCCACTGCAGCAAAGCAAGCCACAAAAATCAAGATACAGCCCAGTTTGTGTGATAAGCGCAGCAAACTGAGTTTTTTGAGACTGTGTGAAGCTTAAGCTTACAAATCAGTTTCAAAGTGTCTGGAGGTCCTGTAGCAGCAAGGAGAATAAAGCATGTGCTGGTCATCGTGTTTGTTATTTGGATATCTCTTTGGATACCCGCAAAATTTCTTTCTTCAACACCCAAAGCTTAAACATATAAAAATATAGAAGCAACTGTCAGTCTAGGTTTTACGCCATCAAATCAAATGATGCAAAACAGTAGTCAATACTGCATGTTTTGCAAGAAGTTGCAAGAAAATTGTTGACAGACACAGAAAACTCCATTCCTACAAAATTTATAAGCTTAATGCCATTATAAATTGTTTATCTTGCTAATTATCTCCGTGTTGGTTCTATTGCAGTTTGGGATGATCTTCTCACGTACACAAATGTCCAGTCTTTACTGAGTCCGCTAAATCTTTGGCTCAGGAAAGTGTGTTGCACAGTCCAGCTCTACATGTGCAAAACATATTGCTATTTGTCCAAAATCAGCTTACCACCAATTCAAGAAACTGCCTTATTTCTCTCAACATATCCTAACAAAGCCCTATCACCATGTGTGATCTGTAAGGAGCAAAAATACATTTTGAGACAGCTTTTAAGACATCGTTTTGTATCTGAAAGATTCTGCAATGGGGAACTCAGGCTTTCTCATAAAAAAGATGTTGCACGTCCATCAGAGCTAACTCATTTCTGTTGTCTGGGGAGGCCAATGAGAGCTGCACAGAAGCAGCAGTCCAAGACATCTCAGGAATTTGAGGTGGTTACTCAGCTGTCATTAGCTCTTCACATTTCTCTCATTACAAGTGGAGATCAAAACACCTTGCAGCAGTGTAATCTACACTTCAAATATTATAAGCCACATTTTTTGGATAAGAAAATGAGACATAAAACATTCTACCCTAACCATAATACAATCAATTGGCAAACTGGTACCTGTTTCGTCTTGGGTATTTCTCAAAGTGTTAACTGCAAGCAGGTTTCAGCAATCCAGATTCCTTAGGCCACTGGACTATTTATTTCGGTGTATTTTTACTATTCTCTCTGTAAATGGAAGCAAAACATGTATGCTTTTAGCAACAGAAAGGAAACAAATTATGCAGATGAGCAACCAAAGGAGTTCCACCAGCAGTAGCTAAGATTGTGTAGGTAACACTTCAATTTGTAAATTCTAAAAAACTACAAGTAGGATGTACTATCAGAAAAGACCTATTCTTCTATATGGAAGATCAAATTATTCAAAAGAAAAGAAGGAAATGCCAGCACAGAATTGAGAGACAAGATTTTAATGTCGCACCACAGAGAAAGGTGAAATCACTTTTCTCTTTACATTTTTAATATTTTCTCTTTACATTTTTATTTTCTCTTTACATTTTTATTTTCTCTTTACATTTTTAATATTTTCACATTTTATAGCAGCAATAAGATCATGTGTTTCCTGACAGTTAATAACTGAGTTAAAGGCTGGTTTAATTCATGACCCCAGCTATAACACTCAGGTGTTGAGGCTCAATTGTGCAGTCCAGCTACCTTGGCTAAATGATGGAGATATTCCCAAGAGAAAAAAATATATCTCAGAATGCACAAAAAGATGGTCTCTTTCTGATTAGCTTAACCCCATTGTTCTTTAGGGGACTGTGGGAAGAGTACTAGAGGACAAATAAAAAACCACAACTTGCTGCTCTTGTGTGTCCCCCGGCATATTTATGTGCAATTTCTACACAGAAGAATGACACCACGTGCCATGAAATCAGTGTGTCAGACTCACAGTACATGACTTTCATGAGCAAAAATTACCCAAGGACAGATAATCTTCCAGAATTCTCAAACTTTTGCCAGACAAGATTTTTGTGCTTGGAAATATCAGGGAAAGGCTTGTGGTGTCTGGAAGCCCTACAGGGCCATCAGTAAAGATAGAAGAAGCATAAGGAATTATTGGGTTTTTTGCCAGCCTTCATGGGTCAAAGCCTTTCCTGCACCTGTCAGAAACATATATCAATCAGACTCAAAGCTAAGTTAACAACAAGATTTTCAGTGTTCGTTTGGGCTTTTTTCCTGAGGGATCAGTCCAGAAAATCTAACAGGAAAGAAGAGGTACAAACTCAGGACTTCACCTTTCCCCATGTGTCCCATAAAATCACAGAATATCTATTTAGCTGTATTTGTCGAGCACAAAGCACAGGGAGGAGAACTTGCCCACAGCCAGGTGTGATAAGAATGTTTTAAATCTCCCCTTGGAGCACCCCAGAGGCACTGGAAAGGATCTAAATTAGAGGCTACAGCTGTTTGGTACCAGGCATGCCCATTTAGAGATTTTGCCCTGTTGCTCTTTTTACAACATTCTCCTCTAGGATCCTTTTCTGTCTCATATCCTTTTATTGCAGTACCAATTAGCTGAAACAACTATATGAACCCTTCACCCTGCTGTGAATATTAAAGAATGCTGTGGAATGAAATAGAGAGCACCACCAGAGAAATTAAGTGGATTTTATTAGTCAGAATTAAGGGACGATAGAAGTCTTTGGGTTGTCTTGATTAACTACATTTCAGTGAGATTAACGAAGCCTATTTAGGGAGTGCTATAAATGTATGCACTTGTATATTTGTTAAGTCACCACATTATGTGTACACCTCCTGGCACATCAGGACTTTCTATTTACTGGCCCTCTCAAACTCACATAAAGATCAATAACATAAATAAAACCTTATCTGCTGTGAAATGATTCACTATCTCTTTGATATCATCATCTACCTCAAAGTAGTCCAAAAACCATTTGTTTAAGCTCACCTGACAGAATGATGTCTTAAGGTACATGGATGGTCCAAGGTAAGTGTGTAGTTTTACTCATGTCTCCAGAAACAAAAAATGATCAAGTGATTATCCTGAGAGAATCGAGCTTCTGGTTCAGTCCTCCTTCATTCTGAGTCTTTGTGAGCCCTTAAATGTATCACATTAACCTACACTGTGTAGGGCAATTCACAAATCCTGATAGCACTGTTCTACCTCTCTATGCCATGGAAAGATAATTACATACACTACAATATCTGGTCAATGCAGATACCTACAAGATGCTGTTGTCCTTTCCTCCCCATTGTCATTCTGCCATACAACTAACACAACTAACTACTCATCACCTGGGCATGCACTAAGCACTTTTGTATTCTTCAGGCAACTTTTTAAGCAGATTTCCCTCAGAACTCTTTGCATTATTTCCAGCATTAAATCAGGACCAGACTTTTGCCTCATTTCAGAGCTTCCGACAGAGAGCAACTGGGAGAGGCATCTTATCCCTCTATATCCAGTTAGAAAGCAGTCCAGCCATGTGAGCATGTGTGGTCCATGGGACACTATGGGAAGGACAAAATCAGTCCTGAACACAGGTCTAGCTCAAGTAAGCTCAAGTCTGAGCTTACATCAGTTTGGAGTCGTATAGTTATCTTTCAAGTCACGTTCATAGAGCCTGCTAATTTTGGGGCAGGAGTTACAGTCTGATTGGAAGTCATTGGAGCCATCAGGTATATACATCCTGAAGAATGCACTATGTCATCTCAAAAGTACCAGAATGTTAACTTTGGCTCCTTAGTCTCAAAGGCACCCAAATATGTTCCTTTTTAAGCAACAGCATCTAAGGATCAACAAATGACATCAATGACCCTACATTATTCTCTTCTACTTTGTAGCAGACGGATTCACAGTATTAAACACAGTATATAACTGAAAGCCTCCCAATTTGGATACAGTGGTTTGTTATTAAATGTCATCATTTTTTGCCACATATGCGAGGTTGATGTGCATCATACTTGTCCTCCTGATAACAGAAAAACAAGAGAGATGTTAAAAAGCTTCCTCCCCTGCAAGATAGAAGAGAGCAGTTTCCAGCAATGCTGCTTTTCCTCCTCAGAGAGAAAAAGCCCACCCTGTAATGACTGTAGAAGGTCTTATTTAAATGGTTTTAAAACAATAGGAAGGAGAAAAAGGGAGTGAAGAAGGGACATTTAAGTGTTCCAAAACTTTGAACAGATTTGTTCTTCTCATGTCGATGCACACTGTGCAACATTAGATCACATGCTGCTAATATCATGTTGATTTATGGTCTGCATAAATGGAAATAAATGGTATTTTCTGTTACCCAGAGAATAATAGACGGCCCCGGGATGAACACAACACCACATTCACACAACACCACACTCACACAACAGGCTCTGTTCATGTCACAAGCAAGGGGAGTACAGCTTCGTAATGGCCCTCTCTACCATTCCCACCAAAAATCTTCAATACCCACTGATTTTAACGAGTAGGAGTGGACATTTAGGACAGCATTTTCCAAAGTGTCTGAATGATTTAGAAACCAAAGCTGTGGTATAACAAACAGGGAAATGTTGGGTGAATTTCTCCCTTGAATGAGAAACTGGAGACTCTCCAAATCTTTCCACAAAGTTCACCAGCCACACAAGTTGGCCAGGATCCTCTGCGTCATTTCCTCCTCTTCTTCGCTTCCCCTCAAGCAACCTCAGAGCTTTTTCTCATCACTTTCCTCCTGGCCTGCATGACTTGAGCTCCCTCTTAAGAAGGAGAAGGTCCCCTCTTCAAACATGGTGTGGGTGCTTAGACATGGGTAAGCTAAACCTCTAAGCCAGTGAAACCCCTGTGGTACCTTTGAAAATGTGACTTTGGATACTAAATCACTCTGAATAATCTCCAAAGTTTACCCTCAGTGCCCAGCAGTTAAAATTTAAGCTCCAACACAGTGTGATTATGGGCATACAAGCAAAAGCAGTGAGTTACTCTGGTTTAATGACTCATTATTTAAGCTAATAGGTTTTACTTTACAACCAGGGAGGGTAAGTGTGCAACTAGCCAGTTACCATCAGTCAGCTGATGAGCAATACCCTGGTAAGATGTGGCAACCTTGTTGCTTTTGAACATCTGCCACACACTCTTCCATTATAATGGGACCTACTAGGGCTCCAAATAGCTTAGGTTCCAAAACAATCTCGAACAAAACTTCTCCTTTAATAGACTTACACCACTGCCAAAACATTCGCGTTTCAGGCTGAAAGACTGACCTCAGGACAGAGATGATTTTCTGTTATTGTTGCTATTGGCAGAGAAGGGTAGGTTAAATAAGTTTGAGACAATTTCATTTTTGATTCTTTATAACTATAGTCATGTCCATGGTGATTTCTATTTCTCTGTTTAGATGATTAAAACCTTTCCACTAATGTGTGCTAAATTCCATGTTTTAATTAGAGGAACAGATGGTAAAGCCACATATTATTAAGGTTGCCTGATGCTCCATGTACTAAGATTTTGCTTCCTTATGGATAAGTTTGTGCTACAGCTGGATTCTTATCTTTATTTTTGTTTCCTGGCATGCTTATATCTTAACTGTGCAATCTTGAGGGGGGATGTCTGAATATATAATTAGTTCCCAAATACATTAATAGAACACTGAAATTGTTCAGACCTACTAATACTTCCATGAACAGGTGCAATTATATACCATGTTCACACACTGATGACAATTAAAAGATCTAACAGTTCAACCAAGTCCAAAAAGGATGGTTATGCTGCCACTGTACAATATTATTCCTTTTACTTGGCCACTATATCCCAGCAGGAATAACTAAGAGGAATTTAAGAAGATGCGACTTATATAGCCATTGGCCTGTTATGCCCCGTATCTTACTGGGGCCAATACTTTATACTCCAAAGGAGAGTGAAAATTAACAACAGCATAACTGGATGGTTGGTCTTGCAGTGTGCTGAGGAAAATGTCCTCACATTTCCTATGCTCCTTATCCTCTGGAGCTGACAAAGCTAGAAGAAGGAATTAATATAAAACATTTAATGATGTTTGCTCCGATATTCCATAGTCTCAGAGATGCACAGGGTTGTAAACACAGAAAAAATACTGGCTCCCTTGACATTTCTTGCAATAAAACTAGAATCCTTATAACAATCCCTTCAAAAAATGGGACTTAAAAAATTCCCCTGCAGTGGATCCCCACTAATTTAGTCTATTGCTAAGAGGGTGCTAAGATCCCCAGTGACTTCAGTTATCGTGGCTGAAAAGGTTGAGAGGACAAACTTATGCAGGCACGTATGCACACTTCCTCTTCAGCTGCCACAGCTAAATTTGACTAACATCATGAATCACAGCTTGCAATGACACAAAGCCACTCACAGAGTCACCAGTGAAAGCAAACTTGTACCTCCTTTCCAACAGGTATTTCCCAAGGGAAAATAGAAGAGTACACTAATTAGGGCTACGATATATGCTGGATATATGCTGCATGCTGGCAGATGTTCTCTACTTGAAGAACTCAGTAAAATAGGTGAGGGAGAAGGCAGCTGGAAAGCAATATGGAGATAAAGTTAAGTGAAATCTCCAGGGTTCCTTAACAAATAAAAACTAGGGTCCAGGACAGAGGTTTTCTAAATGCTTTCCTGCTGAGAAGTTTATATAGGAATATTCAGTTTCTCAGGGAGGAGGTAAATGAGAAGAAAGTTCATTTCTTCCACTACGACTTTAATAAGGAAATAAGCCTCCATTATCTTATTTCTTCAGCATTTTCATTAAGAAGTGAAGCCAAACCTACCAAGGCAGACACAGCTGAAGCAAAGCTGAAGCAAAGCTAACCTAAATAACCTCTTGGCTGTAGTTCTGTTTCATCAAGGTCAGCCACTAATACTCATATATACATATGTATACATAATATATGTGTACTTATATTAGAATATCACAGTTAATAACCTAACTGTAAAAAAAATGAAACCATTCCATCTTCACAAAGAGAAACACTTCAACTAACCACCTCAATAGTTCTGAAGAAAAAAGGAAAAAATATTCTGCTTTCAACCAAAATAATTCTTGATCTTGAAACAGAATCTGTAACACTGGCAAGTTCTACTTATTTCAGGGCAATTACAGTGCAGGAACTAGCCCACAAATAGATTTTCTCTGAATAGCATTCCTATTTTTTGATACTTGATGAAATGCTTTGGACGGGAGCTCTCCAAACACAACTTTCCCTTTCTTAATAATAGTTTACTTCTATTCAGGTAAAGCTAAAATCTAAAGGTAGAACTGAAGGCTGAACCACCAAAGGACTAAGGAAACCCAGCCCTGAGTACAATGCTGATTTACTCAGGGCAGCTAAATTCCTCATGTCCAGAATAAAACCTCTGCCACATGGACATCATCGAGGGAGTCTCAATACCACTGCGACCTAATGGCTCTAAACCTCAACTTCAGTTTTGCACAAAGGCAGCTTATCCAAGACTTTTCTTCTAACACAGGGAAAAAGAGACATGTGCCACCAGTTTGCCATGGAGCCACAGGGCCTGTCTGAGAAGACACCAGTGAGATCTGGCTTCTAGCAGTGCATCTTACTGACTGGGGCAAGCCACTCAGATGATAAACTCTTGATGTTAGAAGGGAAGTTCAGGGAAGTTCTCGTTCAAACAGGCATCACATACCACTGAGTAGCTGAAGCGTTGCCAGCAGAGGAATTGCCTGTGTTATTTCCTCCTCCCCTGACCTTTTTGAGAAGATGACACCCACCACATTGTCTGGGGATTATCAAGCTTTTTAGGCAGGGGGATCAATCCCTTGGTTAGGAAGACCCCTCTTTCAACTGTGCTGCAGGTTTGGTCTGCTGGAAACAGGGACTTTCCTCCAGAAATCAAAGTTTTTTCCCTGCCTACCTAAACACGGTTGTTCTTGCAAGTTGGGTGGTACAACACAATGTGACAGCACTTCTTTTTAAGTCGCAATACAACATAATACAGATCCCCAGAGAGATCTAAGTGCTGCATTTTATTGCACTTTAAAAGCACTGTGCTAATAAATTCCAGTCTCATATAAACTACATGGACAGAAGTGCTTTGCCCGTGCAATCTGCCTGCCCAGTAGAAAATGTGTGTTAGTCTGAAAAAGTACACAGCTTAAGGTTCCTCACTGAAGCAGTACAAATGAAACAAAGACCTGTGTTACTCTTTTTCCTCTTGAAAAATAAGGGCATCACAAAATATGCCAGATGTAATAGCTCAAAGACTAATGGCTCCACTGCTCTTGCATAGTTTCTTTTATTTTCAGATTGCATTCTTTACCTGTTTTATTCTAAAAGCGTACCCCACAGATTCTTCTTTGTTCTTTCCTCTAAACAGCAATGTCCTAGAAAGTCTTCAGAATTTTCTTTTTTTAATTCAAATTAGCACGAAGGCTTGTTTCAGTCTTCTGGAAATTTCTACCATTTCATGTTCTCACCAAATCTACAATTAGATCAAATCTAAACTGGAAAATACAATTATCTCTCCCCTCTTATGTTTTGCAGTTAAACAGCTTTTCTGAAGGCTAAACTCCTACCTCAGAAGAAAATATGCTACTTGAAAGGCTAGCAGTTCTGAAATAAAATGAGAAGTGTGAGAGCAGGCTGGGGGTATGGCACTGACCATGATGACTTTAGTTTAGTGTCCCAGATCCTCCTGACTCAGAAAAATATGGCTGCCCATCTTGTCAGTGAAGCATTCTGTAACCTGCTTTAATCTGTTAGAACTGTGTTGCCCTCTCGCAGCAGTCAGTTTATTTGACATCTTTCACTCATGGCTCCTTCCTAGGTCCAGATTAATCAGACTGCATTCAGTTCCTTTTTCCTTCCTTTCTTGCATGCATCTGAATCCCCTTTCTGGTTTTCAGGAGGGCCCTTTTGACCATCAGGGACTTTCTGGCAGATGGTTCTCACCCCTCCACATGGCTCCCAGTAATATGGATTTCATCAAGAAGATGTTGATTTCATGCCTCAGCTCTGGCCCAGTGGTGTTTGCTATGCTCTTCATCCCCAGGAAAACCATTCCTGGACTGAAGAGAAGCAGGAGGAGTTTCAAAATTGGTTTCTCCGCTTCTGGCTGAGAGCAAATCTCTTACAACAGAGGAAAGAAAGGACAGTATTTCACTAATAATTTCGTAAAACTATATTAAACAGCCAGCAGCATTTAGGTCCATTGCTATAATTCTCAGCTAATTTATTTAGTTTCCTGTACTGTGATGCAGTTACTATAAACTTTCATTGATGTGCTTTGCACCTTTCCCTCATTAGCAGACCAGCATTCCTCACTGCATGCAGATATCTTCAAGGTCCAGATCTCACAAAAGCTCAGCTCTTCTCTTTTGCACCTGCTCTGCTAATTCTTGTTCATCTCCAACTTGCATTCAGATATTAATAGCATTCTTTGTGAATGGTAAATATTTAAACCTCTTGAGATTAATGGAAATGCTGATCAGTATGTACTAACCCAGCAAATGAACTGCATAACCCTTCCTGCCCTCTCTGGTATGGTTACACTTATCCCCGCATAAAAAGTTCATCTAATATCTTTATACCTATAAAATTATTCCTGTGTAGGAAAGAAAATCAATTTTATGCCTTCACAATCAAATCCTCTCCAAGGTATATATCTCTCTATACAACAAAATTAGTCTTCCCAGACAAACTGTGCACCAGTAAAGCCCTGGCTGGTAGATGAGGATGAATGAAAAATAAATAAGCATATCTTAAAGGCTGACCCAGACTTTTGCTGTTTGCTGCAGGTGGAACCTGCTTTCAAGAACAGGTCAGATTATGTGCATTCTGGGCCTCAGTCCGAACATGGGCCCCCTGCAAGCCTCTTTGGAAGCAGCTCCACACCCTAAGCTGAACCTGGAGGATCTGTGTCACCAGCTCCTCCTCCCTGCCTTCGCTTGGCATGGCTACTACAGCTAATAACAGCTCTGATTGTGAAGTCCTGCTCTTAATCCCTACAAGGCTACAATAAAAAACTCGGGGCCTCTATGAAAGGATTTGCCTTCTAAAGACCATCCCTCTTGATTAAAGGACAAGAATGCAGGGTTTTGCAGATCTCAGAAACCTTGAGTATGAGTTTATTTTCACAGCCCATGACATTTCAAGAAATCACCTTTCAGAGCAGATATATCAAGGTTTATCTGTTGTGATGCAAGGTATTTAAAGTCAGATGTCTAAAACTGAGTTATGTATATTGGCTTTCTGCGTAATCAAAGGATCTTTCATTCTCTATAGCTGCTCATCTATGGAACAGCTCCGTCACGGCCAGCAAATATTTTTTTCTGCATAAAAGCCTTAGACAGCTAACTTTAGGTCATGTACATTCAGGACAGAGTAGTTACATCAGCCATGTATGGCAGTAAAATAAGAGATCCCAGAGATCTGACTCAAGATCACCATTGCTGTTCACATGTCTTTGTACCCTGGCACAGTTCCGGTCTGTTCCAGCTATCATTACACCATCTGATGCCAGCACACTGTTAAGGGGTAGCATGGGTAAGGGATAAACTCCAACAAATTGCAGGGGTAAGGCCAGGTTTCTTAGGGAGAAGAAAAATAATTTAGCCGTATGCATGCATGCACTTCTCGAAAAGTGACCAGCAGCTTGGGATCTGCTTGATTTATTAATGAAGGCACAATCAAAGACTTTCTTCTTCCTTCGTGTTTCCAGCACATGCTGGCTCTGTGGGGAGGGGATTTGCCCTTTCCCTGCTCAGAAAAGTGACCCACATTTTAAAGGAGGACCTTTATTTCCTAAATACTGGTGCTGAGAACACAACATTCAGCCAGCCATTCTCTTACTTATCTGATTGGACACTTTCAGTAAGAGATCAAGGATTTTTTCCAGATAAGAAAACTGTCTGGAGTATATCAGAAAGGATGCGCTTTGATCAAAATCCTAAGCTGATTCAGTCATTTCTTATTTTGTCTTGAACTACCTATAAAGCAGCTATAATATAGGATTGTGCACAATTTGTCAAAAATCTGTTTCTCATTCTCAGTGAAAGAAGGACTAAATGGGGTCCAGAAAATGTAGGAAATACTTGAAATGCGTCTTTTTCAATTAGCACATGCTGGTCACCCCTCAAACTGAAGGCACCAAACCTGCTGCTCCCCACTACAAATCTTTATCAATGCATGGTGACAATGCTTAGATTATGAAAAAAAAACCAAACAATTCCCACTGCAGGGATGGGATGGACAACTATTTGACATTTTTCCTTTCTTTTAATCTATCTTTTTTTATTAATTTGCAGCTCTTTTATGATACCTGGATTATTTTTTTTTCGCGAGAAAAGCAGAAGGCATTTACTTACATTTGTAATCATAATTTTAATCATTCATGCCATTAAAAAATGTCACTGCTAGTCAATTTTATGTTTTTTTACTCTGGCATTTTATTTCAACAAGAAGTGTCAGAATGTTAGTGCTTCTCATTACCTACTGATTATTCTGCTCAGGATCTTTCGCTTTCTTTCTCTTTCCCTGTGCCTAAAATCCAATTTACAACCTGCTAAAGGCCTCATAAGATTTTTATGGATTATTTCCTGAAATCACATTAATCTAGCTCCTGTTACTTTGCACTAATTTCACCTGCCATTGTATGAAGTAACTAAATTTGATTGCTTGGAAATGATCCCCTGGAGACTTCTTCATGAAGCGAGAAAAGGGAAAAAAATGTAACCTTACCTTGATGAGGTTATAAATGTGGTGGGAACAACAGGCCTATAAATTCACAGTATGTAGACCCTTATCAAGGGCAATTTCAAACTATGATAATAAGACATCTCCAAACTTTCAAATAAGATATAGATCAGGGCTTGGATTAGATTGCACTTGGCTTTGCCTCAGCTGCTCTAAGAAATGAGACTCATTTGGCTGCAACAAGTGATACGCTATTTATCACTGTTTTAACAAGCTCGGTAAGTTGCCCAATGGCTTATCAACTGTACTCTGGTTCATTAGAACAGCAGTTCAAACAATACAAACTATGCTGGGCATCAGCTATCAATTAGACAGGTCCTTATTTTAAGGACAATCTGCAGATAACAGTGCAAGCCATCAGAGAAAAAGTATTTAAAAACAATGACAAAGCCTGGGCCCTCTGGCATACATGATGTCTATTCTATTTGCTTACATGATAAAAAATCTATCACCTCCAAGTCTTGTAACTGAGTAGTTGAAGAACAGCAGGTATGCTTGAGATAGGGCAACTCAATGTAATTGAATTGCAAAAAAAAGTTATCTAACTTTCAAGTGTGCTCTATCTGATCCATGCATGGTTTCCCAGACATAGTGAAGCTTTCATGATATTGGCAGGCCAAGGTTCCTTGGAAAAGAGGATTCATTTATACTAAGTGCAGTCAGGAGATAAAGTACAGATTAGGGTCTTTGTTTTCCTAAACTCCAAATCAAGCTCCATCAGGCTGCCATTATACTCCAACAGGCTCTTTCCTGGTGTTACACCCATGCACAAAGTCTTCCTGACTTCTATGCTGCAGCAAGCAGAGATTGGGGGTTTTGGCTGCCACCCCACTTGCCATGTTGGGTTATGCTCTCAAGAGCAGTGCTGTGACCCCAGTACTGGAAAGGGTTGAGTTTCTTCTTCCTCAAATCAGTGCTGAAACCGAGTAAGCTCCAGTGTGGACTCTGGATTTATCCCAGCCAGCAAGTACTTTTCCTTCAAATCCTTTTGATTTGTGTTTCCAGGAGTAGACATTCATTCTGCTGTTAGATGTATCTTGAAGTAACCCAGGATTAACACACTGAAATTCCCTAATCTAGGGTACCTTAATGGTACCTGAGACCAGAGTCTGCCACTCTTCTGCCTCATGCTTGATGCTTAGAAATGCTCTTTCCTTAGTAGCGTAGGATCAGGAGAAGATTTTCAAAGAAGTTACCATGCAGAACCTGCCATCTACAGATCAATATAGGAGGGCAATAGGCCAAATATAATGAGTGTTTCAGGTTTAAATCAGTACTGTAATTTTTAATCTAGCAAATGCTAGTCTTAAAGTACTACCCTCCTAGATGTCAAGAGCAAAATGCATGCCTTTACGGATGATGAATTGTTTATTGAAGTACATTTGTACCTATATACTTGGACAGCCTTGTCACTAGGGTTCTGACCACAAATTTCCTGGCACTGAAAAGTTGTTTAGAGCTCGATCCTCCAAAGGGGTTGTTCTTTATGGCTAACTGATTAGAGTGCTTCCATACAACATGGAAGATAGGTTTTACAACTCAGCCCTAGGGTAATCAAACTCAAACATCCCACTTTTCAGGGAAACAATCTCAAATCTATGCTGTGGGCTAAATTTAGAGAAATGATGGCAAGACAGGGGCTCTGTGAAGCCTTCCTACTGAAGCTGCTTCTTTTTGCATGCTGTACTTAGCTGGTCCTTGAGCTGTGGAAAAAGGATAGCATGCAAAGAGAAGCCACTTCAAGAAGATGGGCTAAGTGTCCCCCACCCTAAGAATAGTCCATTGGCTAGTGGTTATGGCACTCTCTGAGGAAGTATGGGATGTGAGTTTACAGCCCCTCAGGCAGAGGAAGGAACTCAACTTGGGTCACCCACATCCTGAATGAGTGTACTAACCACTGAGCTGAATAATAAATAATAATGAAAAGGAGCACTGTACCACAGCAGCTCTCTTCTAAAAGCATGAAAGATCTCTGCTCTGTGTTTCAAAGCATAACTATTCTTAGGCTCCTCACTCCAGAAAGTTAGAGACTGTGTAGGAACAGATGGTAGCACCCTCTAGCCCAGACGCAGGACTCACAGTATCCTGCTAGCCAGTTAACAAAATGGGTTTGTGGCTGTTTGTCATCCCACTCTGAAGCCCCAACTCTCTTACTTACATAAGCTGTTTGAGTCTCTAACTGGGAGCTGTACATTCACTTAATAAGCAGGTGCATGGGGTCTTGATGCAGCAAAGCTCACAACCTTTTGTGGTTGCTTTCATCTCTGCCCAGGGTCTGGTACATATTTAGGTGCTTAACTCTCAGTGACTCCTTTCTAGCTCTCCAAACTGGTCCTGCCAGAATTACCATACTTCTGACTCACTAGCCACTCTGAGATGCTCAGATATTCACAGAAAAAGGGAATGTCTATCCTCCTAAAACATCTGAGAACTGTGTGTGCATTGTGCGCTGTGTTTCCAAAGGCCATTTAGCACTTCCTTATTTATATTTTTATTTTTTAATATAGTCCTTGTTGTTCACTGTAAACATTCCCCATTCCCAGAGGCTGGGTTATTTTGGAAAGAGGCAGAAAAGGCAAGTTGTCTTACTTCTGAGATTTCCAGTAATCAGTTTATCACACATTCATAAATCAAGGCATTTACTATGAAGAATGTTTAAGAAATACAAAGTACAATTACAGGCAGCTGAGTAACTCCAACACCCTGATGTTTGAATATTTAAAAGATGTTTCATGTTCTTCTATTTCTTGCCAATAGCTGAAATGCTGAGTCTTTATTAGGAGTGTTTATGGCAAAATAAGCACATGACATTATCTCCTGTCTGATCAAACAGAGCAAACACACTGCTTTAAAATGTCAGAGATCTATTTCTGCAGCTTCCAGTAGTTATTGTTGTAAATAAGGGATTGCTGTACTTGCCCTTAGCTTAGCCAGAAAGTTAATGTTTCCTATTAAACTTTTTCTTCTTTCTTTCCTAGTCCATTTTGTACTGCCACACCCAGCTGCTAACATCTGGCTCCAAGCAGTGACACCAGCTGATGAGAAATGGCATTCCTGCAACTTTTCTTTCTGAAGACTCATCCAGAGATGGGTGTTTTCCAGGAGACAACACGTTGCACTGCTGAATGTCACTGTCTGGAGTCCCACCGGACAAAGACTCCTAGAGGAGTTATGCACACCAAACCATGCAAGGTAACAATTTGGGACCCTGTTTCTACAAACCAGCAAGGTCCTCTGGCCAGTCACCTCAAACACTGTGTCACCCAGCTGATGTATGGACTGAATCATTTGGATGTCCAATCTGAAGCGCAAGACAAATAGTGGTTACTAACTCAGACTGGTCTCCTGGCACAAACTGTGAATGTGCCAGTGGCAGCTCTGTGTTTGAAATCAGCAAGGGTGATTGCAGTCCAACTCTGACACCACTTTATGTAATCTGGCATGGCACAGAGCCTCCACCCAGTAACACTAGGGCAGCTTCTGGAGAGGAAAATTCTCACCCTTCCAAGCTGTGCTCATAACACTACTGGAAAAGAGAATAAATAACACTGAGCATTAAATATCAGGAAAGCATCATTTAAATCAGAAGTAATAATTAGTTATTATTTAAAGTCTCTAATTATAAATATAAATTAATAATATTTTAATAATAACGTGCAGTCAACAGCCTTTATCACAGGATGGCAAAACACTTCATAGATAAAACTCAATTAGACTTCCAATTATCCACCAATGCGAGAATTCTCACTGACTGTTCTCAGGGCATCTTATGAGAGGCTGGTACCTGCCACCATTGTTATAAGTGAGGAAACCACAGGACAAGGAAATAAAGCACCTTGTTTGCATTCTCTCACAAAGTCAGGGCTAATCTGAGAAAAGATCCTAAGTCTCAATATGCAAAATATTGCTATATGCAGGAAATTAGTGTATTACTTGAATAACAATGAACAGTTTCCAGAAGGCTGCCCTCCAAACCAGCACTGGGGCCATAACTGAAGTAAGTGTTGAAATCTCTCTGACTGCAGGGTATGGTACATCTGTACAACCTTTTGCAGTCAAACCTATGAGTGCTTCAAGCCAGCTGGATGCAAGCAAGTGCTGATCCAGGAGCTGCAAAGCTTCATTAGTCTGGGTCTGTTTCTCTACAGAACTTACAGTAACTGCTTGCCTTCCAGACAGGGAATGGCTGATGTTCAGCTAGCTGCATGTGAAAGGGGAATAGGTATAGTTCTGTCTGCAAAGGACTAAGCAGATGTATCCCTTGTTTGGTATTGCACATCTGTGAAGCTCAGTGAAGACTTAGCAAGGACACTTCAGAATTCAGTATTCTGTAGTTCAAAACTGGATCTGTAAATGTTACTTGAATACACCCTTTGCCTGACCAAGATGTCTATGACCAATCTGTAGCCATGCCCAGACAGTGTATAAAAAATATTGTAGCAAACATTATATGTTTTAAAGCAAGAACCTCAGCACTATGACCGTGGAAGATTTTTTTTATTACCTAACTATTTATCACTATATATTCAAGGTACTGGAAATACTTTAGAATTAAGTTTAAATTTTCTAAGTCAGCTTTTATTTCTGGATATTAAGTTCGACACTCAATTTCCATGCAGTATTACAGATTCTTCTGAACAGGAGCTAATCTTCAGTTCTCTTCATTGGGAACAAGCAAAACAGCACCCAGTCCTGAAGTCATGGGTGTTCAATAGCAAAGGGTCAGTCTCAAAACTGAAGGTGCTGCTCTGCATTTATATTTATGCCAATTAAACTACACAAGGTAAAAAAAAAAAAATACGTGAAATGGATTCACTTCTTAAGACCAATTTCTTGCCGTTGTGGTCATTTCTTAGTGTTTGGTCATTTTCCTCAGGTACCTATGCCTCTGTGGATCATCATGGGACATGAGGGCAGTTACACTCCCAGCTTAGATAGTTCACTTAAGTACCTAAGACTGGGCAGAATGAATCAAGGTCCCTTGTGTAGGCACTTAAAAGCAGAGATTATTTTAAAACTCTTTGTTGTAAGTGCCTCTTATATACACACCTCAAAAATCCTTGAAGAGCAAAGTAGATCCATAATGCACCTCCTCATGGAACAACATGGTCCTAATTTTCCTTATACCACAGCTTTATCCTTTATGCCACTGCCAATTCATTTTCTTTCTACTGATTTTGACAGATTGTCTAAATAATAGACATCTTTAATTTAATTTTTTCAGATGCCAGTAAAGATAGATCAGTTTGTAAGGGTAAACAATCTGTGTTTTAAAGTGTTCTGAAAACCAGCAGCCAAAGCTATCTATGCACTTTGCGATCATAAGAGCTTTCTTTGGAACAGATTGGAGACAAAATATTTCATTTTCTTTGTTAATGCCCTTTCATTTGAGTCATAATTATATCCAAACTTCAGCTTCTGAGGGCCACACAGAATAATACAAACGCCTTTGTTTCCGTGGATTCATGTTCTGTTGTTTCCATTCCCATTGCAGTCCTGATTACATGAATGAGGAATCTGAATGCAAAGGCATGCGGTATTCCGGGAGTTATAATAAGAAGCTGAAAAGCTTTAATGGCTTTTTTTGTAAAGTCTATAGTCTAACTCACTACTCTTTTCCCACTCTGTCTTGAGCCATAGCTTTCCTTGGTTCTTTTGTAAATTATAAAGCACCCTCCAGGTCTGAACTACCGAAGAGATGTTACTGTGTAAGCACATCACACAACCAATCTATCTGAGCCTTACCAGAATCTGCTATGTCCCAGAGAAATCATTTCCTCAGGCGACAGTGCCTTGCCAAGCCCGGGCTTCAAGAGGTGCTGCACTAAATCATTAAAATCACTAAAAGGGATGGTGGGTCCATTCCTTATTTGCTAAATACTTCATGTCTGAAGTTAAACCCTCCCTTCATTTTCTCTGTTCTGACAGCAGTTAATGATGCTGTCCTAGCTTAAAAGCTAAGCATAAATGTAGGCACAAACTAAACAAAGAGGATATAAGGGGGACCTGGGGAAGTCCTTGACGAAAAACAAATCTTGAAGGTCTGGAAAATTCTGCAAAACTCAGACCCTTATCCAAATCAGAATGGTTAATATCTCTTGTGTGTAACATGGGGATACAAAGGTTGAAACTACTCCAGAGCATATTAACATCACAACATAACCTTTTCAGATTAAATGCCCTTTCTTACTAGGCTGAAGAATTCCCTGCTTCAAGGTAATACAGAGAACAGCCACTTACAAACTCTGCCTTAATTTAGTCCTCAGAATACCTACTCTTAGATGATAGATTTCCTGAATAAAGAGAAAAACAGAATTGTTCTAGGACAGTTGTTTCTGAAAAAGAGTAAGACATTCTGTTCTACTGTATGTAGCAGTAAGAATAAGGGAACAGCTTAACTCAAATCAGAGCTGGTACACAGTAAATTATTTCCAAGAAGCCTTTCAAGTACAATCAACAGACATTATCACAGACTAGCTAAAATATAACATATTTCTAACATCAAATTCTAGTGAAAAAAGAAATAGAATAACCAATGCAGTAAGACCACAACCATAATTCAGTTTGAGAAAATAATTGCAACAACTAGACAATGTAGTCTAAAATCGTCTCTCTTTTGTTTTAAATCAACATCTGGTGTTTCTTCTCTGAAAGCAGCTTGAATTCAGAATTTCTTTTCAACCAAGACATTCTATAAGATATTTCTCTGCATTTGGGCATTACTGATACAGGCCAATTCTCCTGTCCACACTGCAGGAGTCATGAATATTCTGCACGTGGAAATCATGGTGGTAACAACCTGAGCCCAGCACAGGGGATGAGAGCAGAATATGCAATTGAGATCTGCAGTGCAGATAAGCTTTGTGCACTGAGAACAGAAGATGTGAATTTTACCCACACATCAAAAACCATGCAGTATTCTGAGACTTGCTTATCCTTAAGTGGCATGAAAACATAAAGAGAAAAAAGCGTTTCTGATGTCTGATAATGAGAAACATGGTTGACTTTCAGACCTGAAACTATTTAACACACACATACAAGAGCTCTGGGGGG
>JAOEHY010030735.1:8688-32843 GCA_025447955.1 Psilopsiagon aurifrons | reverse complement strand
CACAAGTCAAAAACACAGTGCTGCACCAACTACTAAGAAGGAGAAAAATGACTGCTACTGCTGAACCCATGACACTTCAAAAGAATGGAGAGCAGATGAAGAAAACAAAAAGTACAGTTTTTTTCCCCTCTTTCTTCTTTCTTCCTGCCTTGGCAGGTCACTGAATAGGAAAGAAAATTTAGTTTTCTTTCCCTTCTTCCATAACATTACATGGTGTTGTACCATTATAGTATGTAGAGCTATGTTTCCATTAACAGCAAACATTTCCACAGCATCACAATCTTGAACTACATTTATTTTAGAGTATACTTAAGTTCATCTATACAACTGTTGTGGTAACTCTAATCATGTTATGTAACCGTGTTATTGAAGTGTTTCTAATTCATTTTCTTAGAACCCTGTGTTTCAGGGTTACTATTTTCTCCCTTTTACACAGAAGAAATGTCGTAAATTCAAGTTCATGTAGCATAAGGAAATCTGGGTCAGAACAAATTTTTGTTCTCAAACCTGCCTTAGAACTTTGCAGCAGACTTCGCAACTAACAACCATTTATCATAAAGATTTTATTATAAAATCATGGCTTCAGGCTCATAACTTCATTATGTAGTTTACATATTACTGCCTATTATTATCTAGCACTTATTAAGCACATCTTCTAAACAGAAAAGCTGACAACCCATAAAAATCCCACTAATTTTATTCTCCTTATGCTTATACAAGTAATATATCTAATGCTATTCTTCCAAATAGCACAAACCAAAACAAACTCCAATTCACCTAACCCAGGCTACAAATGGCTCAGAAGAGGACACACCCTTTGTTTTAAAATTAACCCAGTGGTGACAAATGTTGATCCAAAATACATCTAAGTGCAATCTGCAGGATATGAATGTTTTCCAAGTCTCTCTAACTTTTTTTCTAGGCACGACTTGAATCTGAAACCTCTTCTTTCTATAAAGGATCTCCAAAGAAACCTGTATATGAATCTCTTGATTCCATCAATTAATCTAGGAATCTTGTTTCAGGAAATCAAGCCAAGATGTTGACCATTTGTTACTCACTCTCTAAAACAATGTCCGTCTTCTCATACTGATGCATAATCCCTAGTATAATCCTTTTTAGCCTGTCTACTTGCTCCAAGGCAGCTGGGGCTTTTTTCATTCTACTGTAACACAAATTTATGGTAAGAGTAATGAATGTGACAAGTTTCACAGTGCTGCTATGTCAGACTGTACATCCCCAAATTCTCCACATTCATTTATAAGGGACTAAGATCCTGTTACTATAGTAACTGCAGTTTTACATGTCCTGACTGTTCTGTGTTTAAAAGCTTTGCCACAACACTGCTGCAAGGTTGGTTTTGGGTTTTTTCCTCTTTCTTTAATGGTATAAATCATGAGTTCCTCACCAAGCAGTCACATAGAAACATTTTAAAACATTTTTCTCTTAAAAAAACCCTACTCTCTAATCCTGTCTTCTCCTGAAAGAGCCAAAACAGAAGACAAGTGATTTCAATCAGTGATTTCAAACTGCTTGGTTTAAAATTATGTTAGGCCTGAGCTTTAGAAAAATAATGTAAATAAAAATTGCTACCAAAAGTTTAAATTTCAATTTCTAATCCACCAAATTATAATTTTTTAACACAGAACAATAGATACTTAAATTTCATAAAACTGCTATCAGGAAGACCCATTGAATTAAAAAACGAGATCCAAACACTTCACAACCTTATGAAGATCTACAAGTATGCACATGTATGAAGATAAGACTCTCCATAGAGTCTGTTGCAGAGACTAGGAGCAAACTTCTTTATATTAGGAATTTTCTGAAGTCTAAAAAAGGGTGCCACTTCAATTTCCACTTCAAAGAAATTCCTTTCATGTTAACATTTTTGGATTCTTAACTTTGTTACATTTCAATATGTGTATGCTGTACTGTAGGAGAGCAGGACTACTATGTGACAGAAGCTCACTAATCAACATCAGACTCGCAAGGTAAGAGCCTGGGAATTCTCCAGGAATCCATTGGTTTCCTGACTCTGCTATGTACTATTGACATATGCTGTGCCATGGCCCTACCTTTGTCTCTGATGGTGCTGCTCAGACGCTTCTTCTGTAGCATATGATGACAACATAAAGAACACTTGTCTTGCAGCAGTGTGCATTTTAACATGAACAAATAGGCAATGCTTCATACATAGAAATAGGTAAAATGACTAAAACTTAATGAACCACCTCCCTCAGAAAAGGACTCCAGATTCTCAGTCATCATCATCTGATTTTCACCTCCTGGCTCTTCCTCAACATTTTCTTTCCCTACTAATCTGACATTTAGTTTACTGAATACTCAATCTGTGTATCTGACAGTGGATAAATGTTTCAAGCTCTGGATACCTTCCCAGTTTTTTTTTGCCTTTTCCAACAGTTGCTGGGTTCTCTATGCTGATATGACCGCCTTCCCTTTTACTTTGTCAAAATAGCACAAAAAACCATGCAGAAGCCAAGTATCTCTCATTGTTTGAACACGGAAACTCAGGATCAGGGCCCCTTAAAAGGAGAAAGGCATTGCCCCATATCCATATCACAGTTCTGGTTTGTGAGAAACAACTTTGCAAGACTTAAAACTTCCTGACCTTAAGGGGAGAGCTGCAGAGGAAAGAGTTTTTTCGCATTATCAACCACTGCACACAAATTCCTCTGATTAATGCCTGTTTTCAGATACTTGTATCTGAATGGTAACTACAGTCCTGGTTTTATTCCAGGATGCTCTGCTCCCAGCTGTGGACTATACATCTACTTCATTATTTCTGCTGAGGCTACTGCTTGGCCTGCTTTAAAGAAATCTTCATCTCTCACAAATCTCAGATTGTGCTACTTGTTAAAGTATGAATTAATTTTGTGCCCACCTCAGCCCATGTTGTAAGCAGGCACTTTGTCTGTTTACCAGGAACACAGAATTGCCTGGAATGGCTACTCAAGATAGCCAGAAGTGACTAGTTGGTAGATTCTGCTTTCTCTCTTGAAGGTGCGAGGAAAACATGTCTTCCATTACCTTGTGATTTTCCTCTAATCACAATACAAAGGCACCAAAAACCACAATGTGGTGAGTCAGATTTACCAAGCAGAGGCTTCTTCATGATCAGTGCATCCTGATAACTTTGAATGAACCTGCACAGCCACCATGATCTCAGAACAGTTCAACATGTACCATTCCAAGGAGCATGGCCAGATACATCTCATAAGCTTAGCTCTATTTATCTCTCAGGGCTTCACTTGAAAAATTCCAACTTTGTATCAGTGCTGTTTCAAGGCTGCCTCCTAAGGCATTGCTCCACAATCAGTTAAAAACCCTGTACATTTGAAATATTTAGTGACTGATAACTTATAACTTGTGTATTACTTCCTCACTCCTTGAAAGCTAGTCCTTGGGTGTGTATCTTCGAATACTATTTCCAGGGTTTCTCACTTGTACATGCAGAATCCAGAAAAATAGTTGATCAGCAGTTTATATTTTGGACCTTCTTTCGTATCTGTAGCTCAGAATAATTATTATTTTTCAAGCTTTAGATATATATCTGAAGTCCCTCAAAAAGTGTCAAATATAGGTTACCTGTTCAATATTCCAGAAGCTGTTTCTTCCACCATGGGCTAATCACTGACAAACTGTGACATCTTTTTGATACTACTAGGTGGTTTTGGATGACAGGTTACTTTTGTGTTGCCTGAAACTTCTTTTCCCACTAGAATAGATCTAGCTTAGAGGTGTTACAGGAGGTAAATTGAGGACATTTATTTCCAGAAATATTCTGTCTCTATTTTGTCTGGTACATAATTTAATCATGTGGTTTTAGGAAACTTTAGGGCCCATGCTCATTTTATTAGAGAAATCCACTTCCTTTTCAAATATCCTTATACTTTGTTAGAACTTTAGAAAAGCCCCATAGGGATTCCTCTTCTTCCCTCTTGCTGAGGTTATCCTGGAGTCATAGTGTGATCAAGTTTTTCAGTATCCTTTTGCACAGAAATGGTTGATTCTTGTGCCAGTCAACTACTGCACATTCTCAAAGCAAATGCCTTGTGTTTTTCTGGTTCTCTCTCTCCTCAGTTTCACAAAATAAACTGACTTACTCTTAACAGATCTAGGCCAGATGGCACTTTTTGCATGGCACTGCATTTGCAAACACTGGGTCTAATTTTGAAGTTATGCTTTAAAACTCAACAGATGCTATGGCTGATGGGAGTTCTGTTTGCTTGCTTGCACTGCTTAGCAATGGCAGCAGATAAATACACAATAGTCCATAAATTCTATTCACTGCATCATCATTGCTGTGGCAACCTTTCTTGGCTGGAAGGCTATAGCACCTTGTTTCTGAGCCAGCTATCACTGTCTCCCAGTCAGGCAGCAAAGCCACTCCAAATATATCCTCAGGATATCTGTGGAAAAGCAAGCCATTTTATGTTTCTGGTTTGCCTAGGGACCCAAGGGTAGGAAAGCTGAGTAGATGAAAGACCTGGTACCATCCCAACTTTTTTGCCTAATAATTTAAATTAATTAAAGTTGTGAAAAAAGATGCAAGCACTCCTGAAGGCTAAAATTCTCAGTTACTAATACAGAAGAGTTGTTTAGAGGTTATGAGGAATACTTTGGTGTTATGTTATCTGCTAGTTTTAATTTCAAATGGAAAAGAGGCTTTAGTTAAAAAAAAAAAAAAAAACAACCAAAAAAAAACCCGCACACAAAAAACGCAAACCAAACTAAGAAACCCAACCCAAACCAAAACCAAACTAAAACAAACCAAAACCAGAAAAAACAAACAAAAACAAACCAAAACCCGAAAAAAACAACACACACACACCCTTAAATTGCAGATGGTGGCCTAGATAGATGTTAGAGGCACAATTAGTCCAACACACAGTCTGCAGTTACCGTATCTCCGTGCAGAATCCAGTAGTACAGGGAGTACATAACTTCTGCGTATCATAAAGCTCATCTAAAGCTCATATTCCAGTGTTTACTGCGAAGAAAAATTCAGAAAGTCACAAGTGAAGAGAGTTTTCTTTCGCCAAATTTAGAAACACTATCATGAAACCAGTGGGAAGGAAGGACAACGTGAATGAGTCATGAACACCTCCCTTCCTCTCCCCTGTTCCCCTAGAAAAATCTTAAATGTTGGAGCTCATTTTAGGAATAAAATTCTTATTTTTCTGTTCATAATCCTTCCCACGTCAGTTAAGAGCATCTGAGTGCACACAACACTATCAGCTCAGTAACCTTTTATTTTAGTGTAGGACAAAACTAACCAAAAAAACCCCTCCAAACCAGTTTGTTTGAATTAACAATTATTTCTAAAATCCTTTTCATCCAAATTTCCACTCAGAGTGTCCAATTAACTAGGGATGAGAAAAATAACATAAGATAAAAGCAGAAGCTGCAGAAGTCTTCACTAATTCCTCAAACGAATCCAGACCAAGTCCATTAAGTCAAAAAACCTAGTTCCTTTTTTTACATATCCATGTTGTACTTCTATGGTTTGTTTTCAGACATCATCATTTGCAAAGCTAATTATTCTAGCAGTGATCACAGAAAAGAAGTATGAATAACAGTGTATGTACACATTGTCCAGATAGGGCATTTGAATGACCTGACTGTAATGTGTTCAAAAACATGAATGTCAGATTTCTACATCTAATTTTATTATCATTTTATATGTAAAAGAATAATTAAATACAAACAAAGTATGATTTGGTTTATGACTGACTGCAGAAAGAATTTAGCATTTATATTTAAAAAGACAAATAAAAATCCTGGAATTGAGGGCAAAGCAGATAGGTTTGACTTGGCAATAGAAAAGTTTGATGGTGATAAAGAAATTTTTATGGGTTTTTTTAATGATGAATTGTCTTGCAATCAGCACGTCCAAAATAAAGTTGCATGAAAATTTACCTGACACACACATACTTCTGAAAATGTGATACTAGTCATTCACAAGATTTTGGTTGTTAGAAGCTTGAAAGTTTTGAAGATTTACCTAATCAGGGCATAACTCTGGCTGTCTATAAAATTAAACTAGTGATTCCACAACATCAGCTACTCCTATAACAGTTTAGGATTTTCAGTATGTGTATTCTAGGACTCACAATATTATTTTCACATCAGTTCATCCACTTCATAGACTATTCTTCCCGTACTTCATAAAAGGGCAGAAAGATCACTCCGCAGTACACAGGCACTTTGTACCCACTTTAATCATTCTTTGAAAGCTCCCGAGACTTGCTCCCAAATCCAGATAATGGAAAACCTCCACTTTTAACAGCTCATTCAGAGAGATGAAATTCAGCCTACTACATGACTGAATATGCTCCCGATCAAGAAGTAGCAATCACTGAATACATCAATGAGCAATGACATTGGGGAGGCACTGTTCTTCATTCTGTCCAATAGACCATGGCAAAACACCTCTTTCTTATCAGGGATTGCAATCAAATGAGTCAGCGTTAGAAAAGCAGCTGGTCTTGTACTCTTTTTCCCCTACTTTTAAAAAGTGATTTAAAAAAAAACAGACTTTGGCAAGGTTTTGCCTTATAAGTAGCAAATTAATTTAAAATCCAGTTTCAGTTTACATGGCATTTATGTTCTTTAAACATTGGGATTGATCATTCTGTGGCCATTCCATTAGGACTCTCTTCAGGTGTGTCTACAATGGGAATATTGTATTTCAGGATCCAGCTAGTTGAAAAGCCAAATTGTAACAGTTGATAATTGCAGTTGAAGTATTAAATACAAGCAACATCCTTACTGATTCTTACTTTGAAATGGTCCTAGCTTTGAGATACAGCAAACATCAAGATGGTCAGAAGCTGAAATATGGGACAAATGATGAAAGGCTGAGAACTGGCTTTGTTCAGTCTTAAACAGAAGACTCCAAGGGGACTTTGTTGCTTTCTACAACTACATAATGTTAGGGAGCACAATCTAGACAGAGCCAGACTTTTCTCAGATGTGGGTGGAAATGCTTCTCATGAGTGGACAGAAAAAAGAAAACGAACACAATTTCACTTCCCATGTGCACCATGAATTTGGTGCATGTCAGAAATTCTAACTCAGCAAAAGACTTTCTTTATATGGCATTCAGAACTGGAACAGGTCATTCAGAGAGGCTGGTGAATCTCTACCCTTGGGCATACCCAAAATTTGACTAGACAAGGAACTGAACAACTCTCCCATAATTAGCCCTGTTTTCCGTGAGAGTTTAGATGAGGTGACCTCTGGAGTTCTCTTCCTAGCAGATAATTCTGTGTCTGTCTTTCACATTTACTAAATTTCACTCAAACTTGATGTCCCCTCAGTTTTACCACTGAGCACTGTTCATGCCAAAAATACAGACTGGTGGTGTCATTAAGGTTACAGGCAGAGAATAATTTAAATTAAAAAAGTATACCTTGCATTTGTTATTTCTGGATCTCCCAAATTTCAGGTAATTGTTAGGAACTACATCTCACTGTGAAGTCCTGGCATCGGTACAAGGACACATCTGAAATTAGAAACTGACTAGACTAGCTCTATTCATTCACATTCTGCTACAGTATTTCTCACTATCCAGGGGGCTGGAATAATAATGTTTCTTTTCCATTTCTTCAATAGCATTTCCTGATACTACATGATCCCTAGCAGAGTTACACCACTGTGTGTCTCTTGGCATTCTAGACAGACAATAACCCTAAACTGCAAAAAGTTATCCCTAATGCCTAAGCTTCTTGTAAGCACAAGTTGGTATCTCAAAAGCATAGGGAAATATAACATACAAATATCACATTTTCACCATCTCTCATATTTAGCATTGACTCAAAACATAATTAAAAAGTCTACTGAAATCCACTACTTTTATTGTTATTTTCCAGTCTGCTACATTGGAATTGCAGAAAGTTTCGTTCCAATTCAATAACATCAGCTTATAACAAACACCATTAAAAAAAAATGATTTCACTTGTTCTTCTGCAGCCTACTTTTTTCTTGGCTGAAGAACTTGCTACACATGAATTATGCAGCCCTCATTGGCATATAGAAGAAGGCAATAGCTACCAAAGGATTTAATATTTCAGGTGCTATGTGTAAAGTACAATTTTATGGGGTTTTCTCTTTCTTAGAGTGGGAGAGGAAGAGAAGGCAGGAGGAAAAATACCCACCATCTCAGCTTAAAACATGATCATTTCATTTTCTTACATATGGCTTTAAAAAAATAGAAATTAAAAAAAAAAAACAAAACAAACAACAAAAAACAAAACCAACCAAACACCCGCAAAAAAAATCTCTTTCTTCCAAGCAGCAGAGGGAAACTGAAAACAATCATCATGAAAGTATGAGAGGGGAAAAAAATGCAGATGAGAAATTGCATGAAAACAAAAATGCTTTGCAGCAGATTCCAGACCACATCTTCACCTGTACAAATTATTGCCACTGCAGCGTAGTCAATGAAACTCCAGCTGACTTTACCAAAGGATCTATCTCTCTCTTTTCACTAGGTTCTCTCCCTTCAGAATCACCATAGGTCAAAGAATCAACAAGTGATATAGTCTAGAGAAACCTCAGTTATATCAAAAAGTCAGGGTCGAACCTACCAGTGAATTAGCTGGTGTTTATTGCTTTACCTGACATAACATTTTACACAATAAATCTGAGTTACCTTTTAATGAAAACATTGACTGACATATTAATACATGCACTGCTGATGCATATTTCTAAGATTGTATATGACATCTATTAAATATATATGTGTAGATATTACCTCTACATTTCCTCATGAGATTATGTAATTTATCAAGTGGGAATATACTTAGTCATTTTCATGGCTTTTCTGGACATCTTAATCCTCACAGGTATAAATTAGAGTGACAGATATACTGGAGGTTTTCCAAGATTGCCTTCTAAATTATGAACTGCTCGGCAAAAGCTATGCTGCTGACTGCTTCTGCATACAATATATGGTGGGAAGAAGGACCCAAAAGGAACAGAAGCCTGAAACTAAGCATATGTGAATCCACCTTCCCTGCTACTGTCCTCTCTCTCGCACACTCATTGCAATCTAAGTTCTAGTGCCTTTTATTTTACTTTCCACAAAACAAGCCTCCAAAATTTATCTTAAGTGTACTGTGAAAATAAGTTGTAATACCATCCTTCCTCTGCTGCTTTCCTCATTCCTTCTTTTCCCACCTTCACATCCCCTTCTTGAGTGTCCCTCTTTCTCATGAGCAAAGTTATGTAAGTTATACATATGGAAGCCATACTGTCTGGGAAAGTAAGTATGCAACAGTGAGTATTTTTAAAGAAGGCTGTCAGAGTGAATCTTTATGTTCCTGTGTTCAGGTTGCAATTCTCAATGTGGAATTAAAATAGGAAACATAAAAACATTAGCATTTATATATGTAGTTTCAAGTTTCCCACTGAGTGCCCAATATTAAACTACTGCAGTAGAATTGCATTGTAGCTGTGAAGATTTACTGCATAACTTTTAGTGAGATGCCTGAGCAGTTGTTTTCACTCCAGGTGCCCTACTAACTGCTCACTAGTGTGAACAAAGGATTCACAACCAAGTGAACGGTTTGGGCAGCCCAAGCAGCTTCTCGTAAGTAACAGCATAGGAAGAGTGGCTTGTTATGCCAGCAATAGAGTAATTTCTTTTACATCATGGACAAAGATCACACTGGCACTTAAATGAAACTTCTCTTTTATGCTAGTTAATTTTTTTTCCCTCCCCACCAGTTTTCCTGCTGTGAAAATTACAGTTATTCATAGTGTTTAAGGGATGTAAATACTCAGTAATCAGTATTTGAACCTTTGGTATGAAGAAAGGAGTGAGAGAGAAAAATTAAAAAAGACAGTACAAGCCAGCACAAGTAAAACTTGTGAGGTTAGGATAAAAGGAAGCAAAACGGAAACAGCCGTAATTATAAAATGGACTTAGGAAAACCTGAGAATTCATTTTTTTTTTTTATCTTGCCGCATAAGAATAAACAAAAAAAAAACCCTTGAAAATTAAAAAAATAACTAAAAAAAAAACCCAAGAGGATTTGATTTATATAAAGTCTACTGTAAGTGAAGGCCCTACTTCCACTGAGCTTTCAAAATTCATATTAAATCTTTAAGTGCAACATCAGACTTAAAGGCAGAAAATAGGCCTGGAGAAAAAAAAAAGAGCAGATAAATTAGGTAATGCCTCTACCACTATCTCATAGTCCCCTTGTGAAAATAGGAAGCCTCAGCTGCAGTAATGAAAGTCCTAAGCACAGAAGAACCATCACTGCTTTTAAAAGTTCTGAGCTGATGGGTTAAGCTGCACCCTGACTCGTGCACCTACTTACATGCTATTTAAGTGTGTCCAGTAATTTTGCCTGGTGCAGTATTACAGTCACTTGCTTTAAAGGTAAACAATCAAAAAAAAAAAAAAAACAAAAAAGTTTGATGAAAGGGCAAGGAATGGCCTTTCATAACAACATCATAGTCATATATGATTTGTTGCATAAAATTGAGGTCCTAAGTGGCAATTTTGTCCTTGACCTTGTATTCATTCCAGGTTATAAGTCTGTTGTAATGAGCTACTTTGCTCTTTCTTACATTCTTTGGCATGTCATTATCTTTTTCTGGATTTTTTCTGGCTTGACTTCATGATGCAGTAGAAGTCATACCTTTAAATCAAACTGCAGTTGTCTGGTGCCAGTGAGTTTGTAAGTTTTGAAAATGCATTCAAAATCCACTACTTCCTGCCAAAAAACACAAATGGAAATTGAGCGATTTTGAGAAGTAGGAGTGGGATTTCTTTTGGAAACATACAGAATAGGCAGGTCACCTGAATACAGCAGAGAAATGCAAGACGCAAAAGCATTCCACATATTTTGCACCTTCAAAGGGCTCTCATGAAAATATTTAGGAAAAATAAGGACATCCCAAGCTACTGATATGGTATGGAATCTTACATGGCTGGTATCTTCAATTTCATTCAGACACAACTACGTTAAGTACGTCCAGTTTTTGCATAGGCACTAGAAAGCAGATAAGTAGTACTCAGAAACTATAAGGCAACCAATTTACAACTCTGTACTCAGATACAGAAAATCTAGATTTTTAATATCAGTCACTTACATATTCTTGTGCTGAAAGTTTAATTCCCAAAGAGATTATAAAACTTGCACAAAGGCATAGGATACAAAATAACATTTTTTTAAACGCCATCAAATAGAAATACCATTACTAAAGAGATATAATTGTAAAATACGCCCCTGTAGTGAACAGAAGGTTTTGATATAAGATATTTTACTGGGAAAAAGGATACTTATGTTGTTATATACCAACATTATGACAAAAATTAAAGATCATAGACTACACAGCCATGCAAAGAAGTAAACTGGCATTAAATAATCACACACTTCCATTCCCTCATTCACTCTACTTGAGCTTTATGTTCAACTGCAGTACAAGTTCTGAACACTTACTATTTCTGAAAACTTGCTAATATTTAAACATGAAAAAGATAAAGAGAAGACAGGGTGTGAGAAAATACTTGTCTCTGCCTTCCAATGGTAATGAGAGAATGTAGGATATATTATTTGATTTTCTGGAGAGCAACACGATGACCTCTCCTTAGGAGCTCAAGTGGAATGCAATTGCCACTCCTGGACTGTCTCTTTAGCTGTACAAGATTCAGGCAAGAACATACTAAGCTTAGAAGTATTTGGACACCTCAGAAACAGAAGGATGTGATAAAGAATGCCGGCGTATCTTGCCAGTCTCACGGATGGGAAATTGCTGATGAAACAATTTGCAAAACGTCCTTATGATTGCAACTGGCTTTAACTGTCAGACTGCAAAACTGATACTTAGGGAAGATCTGCTGGGAAAAGCTGAGCCATCAAATGCAGTAGAAACCACAAAGCCACAGAGAAGCCCAGTTAGTTAGCATTCATGTATGCAAATAAATTTCAACTTCTCAGGTTCAGGAAGAGCTGGCAGACAGACTGAAGGAATCTTGGAATTTGCAGTGTTTAAAATATGTTTATTTTCGTTCACGCCCATTCTTAAAATTATGGAAAAACTTTTCCAATGTACACAATCCACACTCTATACATCCATCGCATACTCACAAGGCAGTTTGTACACCGCTGGTACTCAGTCTGGTTTAAGTTCCAAGAATTACAAATACTTAACGGAAAGCTATAATAACATGGTAATGTAGCACAGCTGACATGTTTGTGTATATAAATCTCAATCTACTGTTCAATTCCACACTCTTTCACAGAACTAAATTAGGCACAGAGTACAGGCAAAGTGCAGAATAAAGTCATTTTGCACAGGTTCTTCCAAAATCCCTGTGCACTACACATAAGCTGTTTTGAACACACCAATAAATCTTCATAATTGGAGGCTAAATTAACATTTGAATTAATGAGAGTCTGAGCAAATAGAGTAACCAGAATCAAGACTGAAGTCAGGATAGTTTGCTTTTCAAGAAGACATGATTTCTCCCAATGTTTCCAATGTTTCAGTAAATACCAGAGGTGTAATACGTGTGCTTTGTTGGTTAGCTTTGATTGCTCAAGACCCTTGCATAAGTGAGCAAAAAGATTCTTCAGAATAAAGACTTGTGAGTTTGGGTGCTAGGCATGTAACTATGTCTTCACTGGGACATACTCCATATCAAATAAAGCACATGTTACTGCCCTGGGAGCTGAAACCGGCTGACGTAGCAGCTACCTCTGTTGCTGGCATAAATGGACCTACCCATGGCTGATAAACACTGCATCATTCAGTATTTGTTTAGGTCCAATTGCTGTACCTAAATTTCTTAATTAATTTGGTGATAGGGGAACATGGGACATTTATTTGGAAAAGAAAATGCTGCAATGACCTCAAAAGCAACAGTAAGCAGATCTGAACTTTAATCATATGAACTAGATTTTTGTTCTGGTGAAAACTAGCATAAGTTTAATTAATTTATAACATCAGGAGATGCGGAGCACAGCTGCTGATTTTGCAGCTCCTGCATGCAACCCTATTTGGAAGAAATATATAAAGCAGGGATTTCACCTGAATTAATGAGAGCAATTTGGCTAAGTTGTTGCTAAAATGTTACTATCACAGCCAGACTAGAATGCTGGGTTTGCTTTTTATCGTGAAGCATTTCAAATCATCACCTTAAACAGAGATTATAATGTTTCCAACTGTGTTAATTTAATGGCAAATTTAATCCTAAATATGCAGAGCAATGCAGTTCTACAGAGAAACAAAAAATCCCTAGAGATTTACCCCAGGTGTCTCTTTTAAAATATTATTATTTATCATATTAAAATTGCTAGAATGTTAATCTAAATGGACACACAGCTAAATAAATAAAGGCAGAAATGCATGTCTATATTACCCCAAACCCATGCATATATTATGCATTTTGGTGACTAGATTCATGTGTTGAACAGTTTCAGTTTTTATTGTATTATATATTTCAGAAACTGACTTTTTAGCATACTATTCTTTTATATTCTGTTCCTATTGTCGTAAGAAAAACATTCTGAATATAAATGAAGATAAAACCAAGCAAACTCATTAGCCATCTGACCCATGACACTCTAATGATCATTAGTCTTGTAAAGCTGAGTAGAATTTTTATTATTTTTGCATCTAGTTTTGTGAACTGAGGTACTGTTACCTTATTAAACAATGTAAAGTACAAAATCTCTTTCTTCTTCATCACATACTCCTAGAAGCCAATCATCAGCTACTATTCTACAGTAAACAGCCTCCTATTACTGGAATTAGCTTATAGCTCATATACTTTAGAGAACATTTATGTGCTGTTTATATTTCTGGTAATCAAGTCTCATATTTTAATGGCTTACTAAAGCAGTAAATTATGCTGAAAGAAAATTAAGCATCATTGAAGAAATATATTGGCAAGCTGGAACCTTCCTTTAACAGAATCTACTTTCCTCTGTGAAAATAGTAACCTCTTTACATCCCAAAAGACCATGTTTTATTCTGATATTGTTTTACTGGCTAAGTGAACTGTAGTATTTATTTATATGAAGAAAAAAATAAATCATGTCATAGGTACTGCCTACACAGAATGACAGAATTTTACAACAAACACCAAGGAAGAACATGAAAAGGAAAAATGTAAGAAGAAAGAGAAAGGAAGGAAATAACAAAGGAAGGAATAACAAAGGAAGAGAAATAGCAGATACTTATTTCGGGAAGAAGTGCAAAACATAATAATGGCTACAACTATTTTAATATAAAGCCACATTGTCCTGTACTAGAGAGTCAGTAGACCATCTCGGGGTTACACGAAAAATACAGCCCTCCAGACAAATTTAACCAGACGCTGGTCCATGCTTTCTTTAATGGATTTCCCCCAAAGGAACCTGGAAAAAAAACATTTCCTATAAAATCCAAAAGTATTAATTGCAATCCTGGAGGCAATGCATATGCTCACTCAGCAGAAAGAAACACACTGAATTAAGAGCCATTGATCTCCTTACCAAGATTATGTGAAGGAAAAGGCTCTAGAAGTGAGGACCTGTGACAAGGACAATAGGATACCAACAATTGAGTGAGTGGGAGTTTCATTTGAGAGCAGTGTCTCCAGGGTAAGTGATAAGAGAATCATAAGCACAAGTCTACATTCAAGATACAAAGCCTGGGATGGAAGCTGGAACAGAAGAGATGAGGCTAAAAATGAAATCTGAGGAATAGCAGGGGCTGAGTCCAGGAAAACTTTTGTGAGGTCAAAAGAAAGCTGAGAGCTTTGTTAGGAATGTAGTAGAAATTGTGGTAGAAATTAAGAGCTTCCCACACATATATTTAGTACTGCTAACTTTGAGAACACAAAGATTCTAAAACTATGCAGACCATAAAGTATATAGGTATATATTGAGTTCTCTTTATTTACCATTCTTAACAGGGAATTACTTCAGCTAGCATAAGCTCTGGGGTTCTCCAATGCAGATTGAGCTGTACATAATCACAGAATCACAGAATAGTTAGGGATGGAAAGGACCTTAAGATCATCTAGTTCCAACCCCCCTGCCATGGGCAGGGACACCTCACGCTAAACCATGTTACCCAAGGCTCTGTGCAACCTGGCCTTGAACACCACCAGTGATGGAGCATTCACAGCTTCCCTGGGCAGCTGCAATAATGCAGCTGTATACTTTTTTAGAACATGTTCCATTTAAATCCCACAGAAATAAAATCTTCTCAATGACAGAAAAATCTTTATTTGAAAATTATAGACTTCACATTTCGTCCTCAAGAAAAATGCTGAATACTAATAATATTTTATTACTAATAATAAAAAAATCATTTGCTAATAAGAAAAATATTTTAGATGCTTAAAACAAATTACAAAATTCAAAATCACAGAATTTCATAGCCCTAGCACTTCCTCCAAAGTTGAACACTAGGCTTAAAGACAGTCAGTCCCAAAGCTACATATACACTACTAGTATCACCAACAAGCACTAGTCCATAAGGACTGTTTCCAAATCTCTGCACACTGAGGCAGTCAGATGAGAATAGTCTGCAGAAAAATGTTGAGGTATGAGCTGGTTTAAATGACCAAAACCTTCAAACAAATTCTTAAATTTAGACGAAGTCTGTGTTTCCTTACAGGCACAGTACCTGTGACAACAGCAAAAAGCATGCCTCAGTATTAGCAATTCATATGAAAAATTTCCTTTTCAAACAATTATAAAATACCTTTTTGAGATGATTCATCTGTTTGTGGCTGAATATTGGGTCACATCTGGCATTTTTTGACTGGAGAAGTTCCTGACAAAATGGCCATAAGGCTGTTGTGTTCAGCATCCTGTGAGAAGGAAGCAAGACAAAAAGCAGGATCTCAGCCCTAGAGCTGGAGATCACCTGGCACAGCCTTCTCTCAAATCAGGGTTAACTTCAAAGCTGATGCGAGATAAAGCTGCTGCTGTTGAAAGTTCTTGTGATCATTACCACAGCTTTAAGTAAATCCAACTTATTTTGTACTGGCACTGAGAAAGTAGTACACGTGGGGTAGGTTAATGTGCCTCATCTGACAACCTGTAACTGGCTTTAGAATGTATAAATGCAAGAAGTTTCACTTCTGCACCAGGTTAATCTCTGACTGAAGCAAAGCTGTAAACCAAACAAACATTTGCCAGACTTATATCGTACTGGCCAGAAGTGGCATTTGGCAAATGGAAACTTATTTGCTATATAACTTGAAAAAAAGTTAAAATAATGTCAAGAAGACATTACCCATAAGGACCAGTTTACTTTAAACCCTGCCCCAGATCACAAACAAGAGTCCTCAGAAGGCCTTTTTGGATACAAAGTGCATTGCTGTGCTGCTGAGGTCAGCAGTGACAGTGAGTTCATGATTGGGACAGCAAGTGAATTACATGTGGAGGCACAAAGAAGGAGATGGCATGAAGAAAAACAGAGTACCTCCTTCGAATAAGGTAATCAAAAGGACATAAGAAATATGTTAAGATGACAAACCAGGAAGATGCATTTATTTTAATTTTTAGCAGAATATAAAACCCAGTTATCAGTGAGAGGTGGTTAAAGGTAAAAATGAAAGCAAACAAGAATTACACTTTGAAACGTGTACAAAAGGGCAGGATCTGAATTTAGCTCTACACCAACAAAGGTATTTTTACAATGTAGATATGTGAATATAGGCAGGAGAGTCAGGTAATGAAAAAAAATCAAGTAACAAAGTAACTTTGTGGAGGATGGGAGATGGAAGAAGAATGCAATGACTAGTTTGAGTTTTATTTTATTCAAATTCTCCTGCCTTACAAAATACATGGGTAAATCACAAAAGGATCTGCTGGAGTTAAAGTAAGAAAACAACCCAAGACAAGAAAAGGCATTAATTAAAAAAAAAACAAACCAAAACCGAAACCAACAACAGTTCCTATAAAAGTGATTAATTCAGGATCAGAGGGCAAGTATACAAATAGAAACATGAAAAGAAGAACATGACGTAAGATGGCATCATTCTATTCACTACTGTTATAAACTGTGCTGAAGAATGGAGAGCCTGGGAGAGAAAGGAGGATTGCTGAGAAATGATACAAGATTCAGTGAGAGGAGATAAGCAGCCAACAATAAGAGAACAAGCCAGGAAAATGTAGCAAACAATAATACAAATGGAAATGAACCACTTTGTCAGTGGGTAGGTGGCAGTGAAAACTGAATCAAGAGGTGGCCTGATATATTTAAGAAATGTTCAACAATTTAATCACAGAAAGAGATGCAAATGCAGTGTTAAATTTTATTGGCAGAAATGTGCAAATGTGATCAATGAGATTCACTTTAGACTGTGAGGCACTAGCATAGAGCAATTGTAAGGCTGTAAAAACTGAGATGCAGACAAAATCTTTCCTTATGGGAATGTAGTTCCCAAAATAAATTCTCTATGAGAAATTCATGACAACTAAGTAGTCACTACCATCATCAACCGTTATGCTAATGTGTATGTACATTGTCCAACAACAATTCTAGGCTAGACAGTTAAGTTTTCTACAAGATTATTCTTGACGCCCCTTTCTGCAAGGGCAAGAAGTCAAGCAAATCTAAATGCAAGAAAACATTATTCCCGTACTTTGTCTAACAGCAATATTGGGTGCAGTTGTCTCAACAGCAAGAAGAATTTGTCCCAGGTAAAATCCTTAAAGATTACAATGAGAAGAGTTGTCAGTAAGTTATCTTTTTCTTATCATCCACACAGAAATTCAGTTTCTTTGTAGCTTTTTCAAAATGAGCTATTCCCTCTCAAATACAGATTTAAGTACATAAACTAAGCTTCCGGAGAACGCCATCTTGGGAGGGATGTATTTCCACAGCAATGATTTTCTTGTACCAAGTTGTTTTTTTTTAAAGCAAAGTTGTGTATTCTACATAGCACCAAACCCCTGCATTTCAGATGTAGTTTAATCACTAATTGAATATGTTTGGAAGAATCTTTGGAAGAATTGCACCTACATAGAAGGTCTGCAGGATCCATGTTCAACACATAAGACATTGGTGACCTTCAATAGTTCCATTGGAAGGGACCTACAACAATCATCTAGTCAACTTCACACTACAACAATCATCTAGTCAACTTCACCACTTCAGCACTTCACATTTAATGAGCAAATAATATTTATATTATTTTTATTGGAGCGATTTCTCCCGAGTTAAACTAAGGAGCCTCCAGCAAGCAGTGTGCATTAACTCCAGTTATTCAGAGATAGTTAAATCTTAACTCCTTTCAAATTGCACCAGACTGGAGAAAATTTGGTCATTTATCACAAACCAGCCCAATTTTCTAACTTCCAGTTCCATCATACTCTGGTTTGAGGCTCATTAGTGTATTACTGCATTTACTATGTTTTGTAATTGTGACTGTAAGGAAGAAATATTAATATCAAAACAGATAGATTCATCTATCTTCCCAAGGATTCCCTCTTCTGTTAATTAAACAACTGTGGTGAGAACAGATTCTCTATTATGGTGATAATACTTTGGAGTTCTGCTTGCACACATTTCCTGTTCTTCCTCTGACACAGTGCTTTTATAACACAGAATTTCCCCTATATAAGTACTACCTATTCCATACCAGCTCCCGAAAATTCTGTATGCAGAAAGTTACATGGACAAAAACACTGTACAAGGAAGGTAAGGTAGTCAGTCTTAAAACAGTTTTCTATATGATTTAGGGACTTCTATATTCTCGTTCCTGCTCTTACAAAACATCTTAAATTCACCAATGGGGGAGGTGGGAAAATAATTATCTATTAAGAGTTCATCTACTGAAGCACATGGTCAGTAAGCCATTCATGTACTATTTCTATTCTGCTGTATTATATATGCACTACATGTTAAGTATGTCAATTAGCTTACTCTTAGGTAAACCATGGGAAATTTGATTTAAGCTGCCTTGGTAGCATGGAAGGCTGAGCCAACCGAGGCCGGATGTGACCCTGATGATCTTTCTGGGCTTTAGTCTAAACAGCTGAATAGTAAATAAAAGCTTTGATATTTTAAGTAGATTTAGGTGCATGACTCACTAATAGAATTCATAGAATTCAGTCAACCAAATCCTCAAATAGCAGCTGTAAAGAATTAGTATTGAACAAAGCTGAATATTATATATGCAGAAGACTACAAAACCAATCACATATTTTTTTTTTTTTTTCCCCTTGTTTCTCATAAGGCTACACAGTGCTTCAGCCTCAGAGCTGCAATTCAGATCTCTGGACCAATAACTAGGAGGGTCTTTTCTTTCAAATGCTTTATTCTAATGTTCTCCAACATTTACAGTATGTAAATGTTTTTCTTAACTACACTTGCTTTATACAACTGCAAAAGAGGTTTGCCATGTTTGACTTCATTAAGTGATACAGGATGTCTCCAGGCATATGGTAGTAACAGGAAAGCAGACTAAACCTAACACAACAGCAGAATAGAGTTAAATAGTTCAAGGCAACATATATCAAAGTAAAAAGACTGTCTGTCTGCCAGTGATTCTTCTCACATCTCACATCCCAAAATTAAACATATACACCCTCAATAGTGTTTAGATTTCTGTGCTACTTATTTACTAGTTTATTTTTCTAAATACCTCCTGTCAACATAAGCAGGGACCAGGGACTCTGAGAAATGTCCATCAGCTTAAATAGGTTTGTATTTAATTTCCTCTCTTGCTTATAAACTTTATCAGGCAAATTCGTTATTTCCACTGCATTCAGCATTGTTCAAAAGATGCCAGCTTTTCATCTCTAATATCTATTGCTGTGCCAGTGACACCTGCATTTATTTTACATCTCCTTTCACAGGATTTTGAAGGGTAATACAGTCAGATCAATTTATGCCTCAGTTCTCAAGTCACAGGGTAAGAATATAATGAACAGTAATTTAAACAGGCTCAAACAAAAACAAAGCAGGACAGATGTACCTCCTACATTTTCATCTCTCTTTATGCAATGCAGGTTTGTAAGTAGAAATTTCCTTGCTGAAAAAGAGAACGTCTCTTATTGTATTCATGAACATTGTGCACAAAAGGATGTCTCTAACCCTTTTAAAACACCCAATACCATCCTTGCCATGTTTTGATAATCAGTGTTACAAAGACATCACAACTCCGCAACAGATGAATGCAAAATTTTTCACAAAAAAAAAATACCGTATCTGATCAACAGTAAATAGGAAAGAGTCCCTCTAGTTTCTCATCATATGTGCCTTTAAACACTTCTATTATACTTCAGATTATCCAACAATGGAATCCTTTTTGGTACTATCCTGTTTTCTTTCATCTTCTTTATGTTTTGAAAGGAAGCAGTGGCCTCTTCTGTTTATGTATCCCCTTATGCACAGAGTTGTACAATACAGCAAAGAATTCTAAACCACTTCAGGAGAAGTTTTAAATCTACAGAGCACAGCAGAAGCACAATTGTTGGAAAAGGATGCAGAGCAAGCCATGGAAGCTGAATATGTTATATTTTATTTCGAACTGAAGAAAAAAAAAATGAACTGTGGGCTAGAATTCATATCAAACTCTGATACAAATTAGCAATTTATGATTTTGCCAAGCATATTTTTTCGTTAGACCAAATGATAATTTGAGTCTTATCTTCCATTACACACAAAGGATTATTCTAAACTGTAAAAAAGCCTGAAGATATTAAAAGATCTCCCAAAGAAATGACTACAAATGTAAGAAAACACTAAAGCTGAAGTTGATACATTATATTAAAAGATAAAGTTTTAAAATTTTTATTTTTCAGCAAGTCAGTAATGATTTTTCTTTTTTTTAACTGGCCAAAGAGGTTAAATGTTAATAATGTATTAAACAAGTCCAAGCCCTTATCTTCATTAAACATAAAATTTGACTCAACTGATCTCAGCAGGAATTCAAAACAAACATAAACTTGTTCTTTATTCAGACTTCAAGCAACCCTTTTTCTTCCTTGTGCAGTTTGTACTGGTGAATTTCTGCTTCTACTGAGGAATAACTCACTGACAAGAATGGCAAACACATTCAATGAGCAAAGTAATACTGACATAACCGGGAGGGCTTCAATATCCTCACCTTTGGCCAGAAGACATATTTATGAGCTTCTGATCAGGGATTTTGAACAAAGATCTGAGAAACAAGTGGTGAAGCAGCTCAAGAGATGCCGCTGCTCCCTTCCCTGCTGCGGAAACAAGCTTGTACACAGTAAGATACCAGACTTGTTCAGGACAAAAATCAGACTAAACTAACTAAACAACTCCCCCTCCATCACACAAAAAACAAAACCTCCCAAAAAACCCCACACAAAACAAAAAACAAAACCAAAACATGAAACCTCAAAACAGAAAAAAAAAAAAAGAACACCAGAAAAAAGAATAGTTGTAACATGTTTTACCGCTGCACAGAATTTACACTCCTGCAATTCCCATCTGCTTCCGAATCACAGCTTTTAGAAAAGATCCTGTATCAATTTCTCTTCTGACCATGAGCAAAGGTACTAAAAATACGTTTGTACAAGACTTACAGACCAATCTGAAAAGCATTGCCCTTACAGGCAAGCAAGTGTCCTCGCTTTTTAGATGCACATCTGCTCGAACTTAAACTGCCAGTAAGCGCTGAGTCCAGAATTTTTGTTTAACAAACAAAATCTTTTCAGGAATTTCATAACAGTCTCTCTCACAGCTGACCAACATACGGTTTTCCAGGAAAAGTACTGATAAAACTGGATGTAATACAATCATATACAAAATATGGAAACAGTTTTTGCACCAACTCCATCTGCCAAAAAAGCAGAAATCTTAACCTTTTGGAAAAGCAAAGAAATGATAAAATGAACCATACTGATTCCAAATAACCAACATGTTACTCCAAAATGTGCTTTCTCTTCTTTGCTTGTCTTTGCAGCCACACTAGCTGGTAGTTTATATCAATTCTGCACAGAGCACAGAACAGAGAGCTATGTCTTCCATACATGAAACATTTTTCCTCATATCTCAAAATGTACTTTGACAGCAAAAGTCAGTGTTGTGACAATGTGACAGTAACTAATTTCCTAGCAAGCTTTCGTCTTTATCTCCAACAAGCTAGACACCCCCAAATTTGATAAAATTTGCACCTAACACAAAACCTGAATAATGACCACATCTCGTATCACAGCATTTTGACACAGAGACGCATTTATACTGTTGTCTTTGGAAATAACCAGTAAGGTTATGTGTTGCATGAATTTCATTGAGGAATACTTGGTGATGCAGAGAAATATTTATTTCTGGGGTTTTTTTTGGTTTATTCTTTTAATCTGAACCTGGGAAATATTTATGCAGGCATTAGTTTTGCAAAATAAGGTTGTGCCCACTGCTGAATACCATTTCACAGGAACAAAAGGGTCTTTTATACTGAACAGTGCTTCTATCTTTTCCTACAGTAATATAAAGCCATCTTTATAAACCACTAGGCTCTCTCTTTCAGAAGTAAATTTTTTAGAATCACTTATGCCCACAATGCATAAACCAGTGTTTCGCCCTGTCACTGAAATATCTACCAACCTGTTTGCTTGCTCCCTCAGCTACAGAGCTGGAACAAAATGGCACATCTTCACAGAGAAAATTAGGAAACAACAGAAGCTAAGAGGGAAACCTGAAACATGCACCTTGTGCACATATTTTCCATTTATCACTAAGAAATAGTCATGTCATAAAGGGGAGGAAATTAGGCACCGTGAGAGCCTGGCAAGGCAAGTGAAGTATGTCTGGGGTAAACACTTGCAATAGCAGCTTGAAACCTTACAGAGGAGACTATAAAATCTCTGTTGAGAATAGTGCTATGTGTAGTGCTATGTGCTATAGTACTGCTGCTAAAGAGCAGAAATCATTTAAAAACAGGAGCGGCTGCTGGAATTACAATAGTTTGCACTACACGCAGCTTCAGCTTAGATGAGGTCTCACTGCCCAGCAAAAGTAGTTACACAGCCTTGGAACTTGAAGGTGATCTTTAAATGCCGTGTTACTGGAGAAGGTAGCAAGAAGCCAGTTGCTTAGCATTCTCTCAAAATGAAGTCAGAGAGGAACACTTATCTTTGTAGATAGGAAAGCAGCTTGTTTTCCTATGTTGTCCTATGTATCTTTTCTTATTCTTTCCTTTAAATGCACCATCATCTGTAACTACCAGTCCTTGAGCACTAACAAAGTTTAAATTAGTTTTTCCAGCTTCCAGGGTAGGGGACAAAATCCATGTGTTTATTCATGACTTCTAAACTTGAACCTACTCTTTCCTGAAAGGTTCCCATACACAATTGTACTTGATGTGGAAAGAAAGTGCAGAGAAATCTTCTGAAGCAGTTTAATTATTCTAAAAAACACTTGGTTCACCTTAGTAACACTATTTCACCTTTATTTAATTAAACATTTAGTATGACAAATCCCCATTAAAAAGGTTTGTCATACAAATACTTATTATGCTGAACTTTAAACATTTAAATTCCCTCTATGAAAAAGTGGGTGCTTTTTCCTCAAAATATCAAAAGTGAACGTATATTATAACACACTTTATTAGAACATTTACTGAAATATAATGAAAGCCACACGTAACATTTCTAGCAAGAGTTCTCTGGATAACAGTATCAAGTCTGTCTGCACACTCAAACTCATGGAGTCGACACAACTTAAACAGATATACTGATTTAACTAGCCCTTGCTTTTGAGAGAAATGTTCACCCTGGCTTGCAAAACTGGCCTAAGGCAACAGTGGCTGAGTAATCAGCCAGGTTCTAGACTGCATACCAATCAATATCCAGGAAATATTTTAAACAAACTGAAATCCTCTAGTACAGACATAAAAAAAGTTCATGGTAAAATCCACTGTTTCAACTATTTTCCTACAAGGAGCAGAGAAGATGAGTGATCTGAGTTTGGAAGAGGTAGGCATCACAATGACCTACAAAGTGACTGCTTGCTTCTAAGTGATTGGCACTGAGTGCAACAGGCTCTGCTGTAGCCTGAGACCCACATAGTGAGCCCAGTTTAACAGAACTGTTAGAATACAAAGGTGGTGGTCGGGAGATGGGGGGAGGCAATCTCTCCAAATCTAAAAAGCCTGGTTTTTTTCAGCAAAACTAGAAAACAAACAATGC
>JAOEHY010030734.1:0-44394 GCA_025447955.1 Psilopsiagon aurifrons | reverse complement strand
GAGAAGGCTGCGTGGAGACCTCATAGCAGCCTTCCAGTATCTGAAGGGGGCCTATAGGGATGCTGGGGAGAGACTCTCTGTTGGGGACTGTAGTGATAGGACAAGGGGTAATGGGTTCAAACTTAAACAGGAGAGGTTTAGATTGGATATGAGGAATGGTGTAAGGGTGGTGAGGCACTGGAATGGGCTGTCCAGGGAAATTGTGAATGCTCCATCGCTGGCGGTGTTCAAGGCTGGGCTGGACAGAGCCTTGGGTGGCATGGTTTAGTGTGAGGTGTCCCTCCCCATGGCAGGGGTGTTGGAACTAGATGATCTTAAGGTCCTTTCCAACCCTAACTATTCTATGAATCTATGATTTCACAAGAGATGGTGAAGCAGAATCCGGAATAAATGTGTAGAAGTTAGGGTGATTCCTCATATTACCATAACAATGGTTCAGCTGGTTTAGTAATTAAACTATTGCCACCAAATAGTTACTTCTGGCATCACAGAAATAGAAGATTTACTTGACATTAAATAATTGCAGGAGATCTAAATATAGTGGGAGGTGTATAAAACAAGGGAAGTTAAGAGCCTTGCACGAAATATGGTGTTTCTATTATGAAGAGCTTTCTGTATAGAGTTTGTAATGGTATATTCATGTTAAAAAGACTTCAGTATGTTTCTAGTGGAAAAAATAGCTCTTGGTACAGATAAAAATAAACTGGCTTGGGATTTTCCTTTGTTAGAAATTAAAGTATCTCACAAAATTATTAATAGCTGTGGGTCTTCTTGGTGCTCGTGAATTTTTCTATGGAGATTTAGTGTGGCAGAGGTTTCTGATTTTTCTTCTTCAGCATTTTGACAAGAAAATGATGGATTCTTTGCTATTTATTGTTTTAGAAATGAAGAGTAATGCTCAGCCATTTAACCTCAGAGGTGTCTGATGGTACTTTCAGCAATCAGCACTGACACTTCAAGGTTGAAAGGTATGGTGTATATTCTAGTCACTCAAGGGTTAAAGAAGGTCCCATAAATAAATTATGGATACATTTTTAGAGCACTTTGCTAAGAACAAGAATGGCAGAAAATATCACAAGGCTGTCAAATCAGATTAAAGCCCATGTGCTCTGAGTAATCTGTGGGGAAAACTAACAAACTGTGTATTTGTCATGTATTAAAGATATTTTCTTAAAAAGCGGATTGGCTGAATGAACATAGAAATCCAGCCTCGCTTTTCCCCCTCTCTCACTGTTTCTCTCTTATGCTTAATTTTATGTATAACTTACAAAATAATTGCAGCTAGCAACATATCTCAGGTGAGCAAACACTCTGTGTCTATGGGTTGGAGTGCACGTTAACGCGTATGTATAGATAAAAATTTATAGTATGTATATACATTTTCATAGCAAGGTTTTCTAAATCAGCCTTGAAAACTTAACCTTACAACTTCTATTTCAGAACACATAGGCAGAAGGTTTATTCTTGATCTTCTCTTAGCAGAATTGAAGGAATTTACATGCATGCCTCAGAAGGGCAGAACTCCTGCTACAGTAGTTTGCAAACCATAAACCATTGTCCTAAAGGTCTAGAATTTGAATCATGTAATCTACAAAGAAAGATGAAGGTGTGATTACAGAACATGATCTTATAACACAATTGTGCCAAGAGGCAAGAGTTTTCATCAAAAGAATCGCCACTAGCTCTGAATTTCTAGAACTGTCCTGACTGGTTTTTAGCCTGGATTCATGTTCTGGCTATCGCTAGACTGCCTGTTGGACGAACACAGTAGCATATCCCCCTGCATCTTCTCTGCCTTATTTTTCATAGGAAGAAAGCCAGTGGACTAAAAAGATTGACCATGCAGCTTGGCCAGGCTTTTTTGGGGGAAATAAAATGTTTGGGGTACTGATGGCTGCCCAAGCCCAGCTGGGTACATGCAGACTACAGACATAGCAACTTGTACTTGTCTTCACCCCCTCAACAGAGCAGTTAATTTTTTCCTGCATCAGTTTTAGTGTTAAGAGACCTGCACTGAGCCATAAATCCATCTTTCATTCTCATATGCTATTGGACTCAGCTGGACTCAGAGGCAACTCAAAGTAAAAAAAGACTTCCATTTGACATATGAAATAACTCAGCAGAAAAAAGACAAAAAGAATAACCGAAACTCTCATTGAGTAACACTTCATGATATGGCCCCTTGTAAGATCCATAATGTGCTAAACACCTGAGGTAGAACCTAAGGAGGTGATTAAACGCCTTGTAATTAGAGTAAGATAACTATGATGCCCTTAGAGCAAGAGTAAGAGAAGTCAGCCTTGAATTATCTCTCTATTGGACTATATTTGAGAGGTGTGTGAGATTTAGACTAGACCCCCAAGCTTGCTCATGTCCTTACCTTCCTAGGCATGTCTGGACAGCCACATCTCTCCAGCCGACTGATGGAAGTCCCGGACGCCGGATATCGTGAGTGAAAGTCCAAGCAGATGTGTAACAGGAAGTACAGTAAAGTCCAGGAAATTTTATAGCAAAACTGGCATGAGATTCTGTGTATATCTGTAGAGAGATTTGAATCCTAGTGCTATCCCACAGAACTGTTTCTTTTTTAGTTGTTTTTCGTTTGCTGTATTTTTAATATAAACTAACCATTCAATAATGCCTTTCATTGTTCACTGCAGGGTTGCCAAGCTCCAAACCCCAGCATCTCCTAGTCTGTAGTTTGTATATCAGAAGATAGTTTCTAAACCTAAGGCATTCTCTACAGGTGTACATTTGCTGTATAAATGTTTTGTATTCTTTATATATTCTATAAATTCTATGCTGTAACAGTAGAATACAACTATTTTATAATACACTGTCATGGTGAGTATATGCCTATATTTCTTTGTTAAATTATCCTTGCTTTTTCAAAACCCCACAAAAGTACTACTGAACATTTCTCTCTGAATTCCCATTCACTTCAGTGCGTTCAGGATTTCTCCAGTAGTGCTTATTATGCATGCAAACATATGTAGTCATGTTTTTGACTAAAGAACACTGAACACACTGGTCCTGGAGTCACCCATTATGGAAAATGCCTCTAAGTACCTGAGAGAATCTTGTTTCATTGTAGTTGAATTCAAGGCTTAGTAAAACCTGTGGAGCAAAGTTATTTTATAAAATCATAACAACAAAAGTTTCTACCAGACATGCAATCAGATGCTTAAAATGACAAAAATAAGAGTACTAATGCAGACAGGGGGGAAAAATTAAAAATTCTAGATACGTAAGAGCAATAATTAGCAAATGACAACTTGGAAATACTTAGCACTACAAAACCAAATATTAATTAACTAACTTTTTAACATAAGGAGAAAAGAACTGTACATAAATATTTGATTGCTTTTCTTGACAGTTTCCAGGTTATTTAAAAAAACTCATATCACAGAAATGGATTCTTGCAGTAATTTCAAGAACAAGCTTTATAGAAATCAGTACTCATTGTAAATCTCATATTAATTGCTTGACTACAGGAAAAAAGGAATCATACATTGACATTCAGGCATACATTACTTTCAATTATATTAGATGGGAGAAATTCATTACGCCCAGTATGGTAAATATTTTGTTAAAGAGAAAACAGTGAACATTAAAAGGGCAAAAGTTGCAAGTACAGAACCCCGCCATTTGTACCAAAAAGAATAATTTTTCTCAGAAAAAGAAATTGCCTAGCAGGAGAACGCAGGTGCTTGTGCTGATGAAAAGGACATGAATCCCAAGGAGAACAGTTTGAAGCCACCAGGTTCAGATCTGCCTCGCCATTCACATTGAAGATGGAAAGATCACAAAAACAGGCTTCCCTGTGAGAAAAACGCAGCATTGCCTCAACTCTCAACCTGCATGGGGCTGCAGGGGTAACGTATTTTGCTTAACATGCCTCGAAGAGGGTAGGTTATACATAGGAAGGAGCATCTGCCTGTTCTGGGAGAAATGGTGCTGTGGCAGCTGTCTGCATTTCCAGTTTGGTTGCATAACTCTGCTAGTATTGCTTTACCACACTAACTAGGCCACTAAAACTCCTAGGGTACGTCTGTGCACCATATTATGCAATTTCATGTAGTGATACCCAAATTCGCACTAAATGATTCTCTCTGTTCAAGGCAGTTAAGCCATGCTAGCACATTTTTCTGCCTTATCTCTTTTAATCTTTTACAAGCTTATTGAAAGATTGAAAGCCAGCTGGGCATTTCTACATGGTACTACACCAAGCAACACTGCAATTAGTCTGGTATCATCCTGGTATATTTTGCTACCTAGAACTGTTTCTAGAAATTATCATGATGAACGATACAGAAAAATGTTAATGCACTCACTTCTCGTAGTGGCAGTTGTCAATAGCAGCAATATTAAAAAAGCATCACTCTTGGGAGAAGTCTATCAGTTTGCTCCATGAAATGAATTACTGAATTTCTTTTCCCAACATCTGGACTTAAGCAAATTTTGAATTTTGGCACAGCAGACCTGAGAGCTACAGGTTTCTACTGAAATGTCACTCTTCATTCCTGTTCTCAATTGTGTCTAGGTTTTTTATCACCTACACTATTTAAAGTTTTTCAAATTGAAAATACTCTCATGTAAATTGCTGCTCCCTTCCCCAAAACATTCCCAAGGAAAAATGCATTAACAGAAACCCTGTTGCTACTCAAAACGAAAGATTTTCCCTGGAAAAATAAAAAAGGAAAATATGTTCAAAAAATTACCACGAGAAATTTTATGTTCAACAAGTCAAAGTTAGGTTCTCTGCTTTTAAAAAATCTATTAAAAAATCTTACAGAGGTATACTATTAAAAAAAAAATCATATATAGTATTATACATAAATATAGAACTTCTTGGAGAAAGGAAAAATGTAGTAGCTGCCCTTAAGAATTTTTATTTTAAGTTCTTCTGGTAATGACAGAGTTAGGGTATCTGGGGACAGAAAAAGAGAAATACACAGACCAGGGATTACACACCCAATGAACCTGCACGCCAAATCCAGGCCATGATGTGGTTTGTCTGTTGGTTTTGCATGCCTAGATACAATCACTTCTTAACCACCTAAAGCTAGTTTAAAGATTATCCATGCCACAAAGATTGATGCTGTTAAGAAGGATCAGAAAAAAAACTAGCTCAGAGTTTAAATCAGCCTAGTGATCTGAATGACCACAGTCTCCACTGAGAAGGAGACCATGAAAACCCTTGGCATTCTTTGCCAGGTCTGCCTAGGGAAAAGAGAAATTCCCTCCTCACTCCAAATCTGGTAATAGGTTTAACACAAGCCCAAGAGCAAGACGCACTAATATGGTCCTGAGGTGCCATTCAATCTACTTTCTTTTCTCCTGTCAGGAAGACAAGGTATTGGATAGCTTAAACCTCTATCAGAAAGTTTTATTTTAAACACAGTGCCTCATTGAAGCTCCTCTATGACTGTGAGAAATTTGCTTTTTCAAGCAATATAGAAGATAGAAGATGACTGGTGACATAATACTGCAAAGACAGCATTGATGTTAAACAACATATTTTTGTAGATGGCAAGTGCTCATTGTTGACACAGTTAACAGAGGTTACTTTCATACTAATGAATTATTAAGTGGCCTTGACACAACCCCCAGTGTGGAGTTTAGCTGCCATGGAAGGGCAAATATTCACACTGTTGATCTCCCTTACCCTCCAGAGTGGAGTAACTGCATACAAACCCCTTATTGGAAGCATTTTCTTGTCCACAAGTCATATTCAGGAATCGTTTGGGAAAATGGTCCTTAGCTTCGAAGAAAATCACACCTGTGAATTGAGCAGAAGTTGGACAAGGTGACCAAAGGGGCTCCCCCCAACCTTAATTTTTCTGTGATTTGATGACTATTTCACAGTGTAGATTATCAGATTTCACTGCTTGAACTGTTCATTGGCATTGTCTGATGCAGTTGTGTAGATGTACATATAGAATCTCCCCTGGGAGAGCTCAGAGGCCGGTGAGTCCTTAAGCTGTGCTATCTTGAGGAGCACTGGCCCTTCCCAGCTAGAGTCACAGCACCATGCAGATGAGCACAGCAATTGACTTGTATTCATTTTCTGTTTCAATGGTCTGGAAAAATGAAAGGCCAGTAAGCTGAGAGAATTCCTGACAATGCAAAATCCAGGAAAAAGAAAACACAATATGACTTGGAGCCACCAAAAGAGCAAGGCCAAAGAGGTGCAATTGCAGAGACAAAAAGACTGAAAGACGAAGTTATTGAGATGAAAACAAGGATGAAGTGTGGAGAAGGAAAACTCAAGTGAGGCCTTTTGACATTGTAAACGTAAACTGGTGAGCGCTGGTTCAAAATATAAATCCAATCATTTTCTCTGCTTCTTGGAAATTCAGAAAATAGCTTTGCCTTAAACAATATTTTAATTGTTTTCCAGTACAGAGGATTCTCTTTTCTCAAATTTTCAATGCAAAATTAAAAGGTTTCATGCAAAAATAATAAGCACAATAATTCTTTCTAAGGATTCAAACAATTAACACACATTTTGGTAAATTTTATCCATAACTAATATATATTCTCTTTGACATAACTTTTAAATCTGCAGTTTTCAACAGTTAGGTCATACATGTCTATAAACTGCCCCGCATCTCCCTTCTGTCTGTTTCTCTGTCAACATAAGTGAATGCTTTAACAGGACAGTGAGGTAATTGCAAGGTGGCATAGACACTCAATTTTCACCTATTAAATATTGGAGCATTTTTAAAGCAGGTGGTAGTGAAGCAAACATACTTTATACTGAACTGATGCCCAGTGGCTCAGGAATAAAATTTCAACAAATGTCCTGACAATAAGATTTTAATATCTGAAGTTATTTTTTTCCTCTTTGATTTTACCCATCCAGATCCCACTGTCAGGTATTTGGCACTCAGAGTTCCTTCAGAAGGAGCACAGCCAGTAAAACTATAGTCTGGTTACTATCTTGTCCATATCCCAGCTATGTTAATCCGTTTGGTCTTCTGGACAGAAAAGAGTTCTGCATACATACATGCAAGAGTTCTACGCCATTTCATGGAGTGTCTATTATTCTTCTGGAATTTGCTTGACTTTCACTACTTGCTGACTTTTGGATGTATTTAAAGTTGGGGTTTTTTTGATACGCTGTTACATTCAGCCATTCCCACCAGCCTGATTTTGCCAAAAGATATGTGTGAAAAAAAAATGGACAGAGTCAACTCATTTTTTCCTGTTGAGTCACTGACTGATCTCTAACCACTATGAACAACTGCTAAAATATGAGATGATGTAAAGACCTTCAGAAAAGACCATTTCTTTTAGTTCTTTCAATACCATTTTTTCCAAAAGAAAAAAACTCAAACAAATGTGAATAAAGCCAAACACCCTTTAACAGCACTTACAAGAAATAAAAAGAAATGTCAAACTGCGGTTTGATCTGAACAATATCAAGCTGTGCATTCAAGCTGAGGCAGTGTAGACAAATTTTGAACCATTATCTATCCAGTCCTCTCTCTCATCCAGAGAGATGTTTTCTATGAAAGAGCCAATGCTTCTGCTTTAGAGACAGGTCTCTTTTTGTGTGTGTGTGTGTGTGTTTCTATCAAGAAAAAAACAGCAAAATATGCTGTAGATGGTGTCAAAGATTTTGATGCTGCATCAGAGGTCAAAACACTTCACTGAGTCACTGACACTCAAATCATTCATTTCCACTTGTCCTCTCTGAAATTCACCCCATTAAGCCTGAGTACAAATGGTTTATTATCCTGTAATCTAAATTATGAGGTTGGGCAAAGAGGTGCCTGGCATTTGAAATAAACAACAGGAAGAAGTAATAAACAGTGCATTAGAATAGTTCACCCTTGAATGGAATAGCTGCAGTCAGCCCTAGGCCTTAGGCTGACAGCTCCATATATTACAATGAAGACCATACACTAAACTTGTCCAAGATCACAGTGAAAATAGAGTAGTTTTTTATATTTCTGTGTTGAAAGTTTACAGATATTTTATTGTCTGAGAAGCATCTTCAACTGTTCTAGTGTATCCTCATTGAAGGTACAAAAATGACGTTGAAGAAAATAATTTCTAAATGAAAATTTCACAGAAATTACTAAAATTTTACTAAAACAAGGAAAAAAGCTAGGTTGGACAGATTTTTGAACAACCTGGTCTAGTAGAAGGATCCCCTACAATGGGATCAAGATGAATAGAGCAGCCACATACAGGTTACAGAAATTAACAGAGATTTCTTTAACCTCAGTACACAGAGATATCCCTGTATTGTACCAACTTAAATTATCAAATGTGTCTTCATTTGTGCAGGGACTATATTCCTGGTGAGCTTTATACAATGCTGATCAGAAAGTCAGCACTTACTAAGTTAATAATAATGATAATAGAATGACATATTGCAAGTATAAAGGCTTATACTATCAAGTTTTATTTTCTTTTTCAGGAACTTTGACAACCACCTTTCACACTATATTTTTGTTTTAAGTCATAATCCATAATTGTGGAGAACTGAGGTACCAATGCCAGAGTAACAAGATTAATATCTTTTTGACAGAATTTAATAAGTAGCTTTACAATATTTAATTTTGTTCATAAAATATCTCTCAGTAGGAAACTTTTTTTTTACTTACCTAAACATCATTGCTTTAAAACAATTTAATTCGTATTTCCTGTCACAAAGAATTTATAATGAAGGCTTTTGGGAACAGGCTTTTATAGGCTCGAGCAGGGATTAACTTCAACTGAATTTGGATATTCAACCAATTTTGACAAGTATAGTCCACTGAATGTGGGCAAATAATACAGTCCTTAATTCACTTACCCTCTTTCAAATGTTCCAAGCCCTTCAAAATCATGTTTTGTATGCAGTCTGGATAACAAAACTCATGTAGGTCTTGATTTTGATCTCTGAAAGCATCCAGCATCAGTGCAGCTGATACTATTTTTCCCTAAGTGAAATGGGAATGAGGGCAGAACGTGCTCTGTTACGTAATCTATTAGCAGAGAATGTCACTTTCACCAGCAAAAATTCAATCTGCAATACCAAGCTTTCTATGCAGCGCATGAGGCAGCAGAAAGTCCTGCATCTCTGCTGTGCACCAGCAATAAATGTCTCTTGTTACGAAACCAAGCAGCAAATCTCCACTCATGCCATGCATACGTTTGGTGAGCTTGAAGAGCTGTTCCTCCAAGAAACCAAAGAGATGTAGATAGTTTGCCATCACCATGCAAAACTAAGCCTATCACTCAACTGCAGCCTGGATCCTACCTGGATCACAGGTTACGGAGGCACCAGTGCAGCCTGTGGTGCTTGTAGGAGATGAGTAGGGTGATTTTTTGCAACCTTCAAGGGACGAAGAACCTAGGGAAAAAGCCCAAAGTGCCCAGCTGGTGGGAAGATGTGCAGACAACAATGAGCAACTGAGATCCACATCTCTATTCAGTCCCCTGATAGCTGCAGGTTTGGAGGACCAATACACAGATGGGTTTCTAGCCCTACTGTTAGTTATATCTATATATATATCAGTGAGAGATGCAAATAATAAAATGCATACTGAAACCACAAATGAAACTGATGACCATCTCCAAACTCTCAGGTCATTACAGTTTTCTTCTCTTTACCTCTAAATAGAAATGAAATTGTTTCTTGGAACAGGAAAAAATAATGAAGTTATATGGTAGTAAGAAGCACCATCATTTCCACAAGATTGGAAAAGAACCTCCAAACCATTGAACTGTCAAACCTAGCTGCTGTTTAACTAGAAAAATACTATAGCTTTTTCAGATCTTTAGCTTTATCCCCCCTGCAACTGAGTGCCCCTTATCCTCTACGGCACTATGACACAGTATCACTGCAGAGCAAGCTTCCACCAGTACAGGAGTTTGCACAGGGAAAAGGATGGCTCCAGCCACAAGGAAACTGCAGTGACAACATCTGAGGAAGCTTTCACAGACTTGGTAAAGTTTTTGCTGTACATCCAATATATGCTTCTAAGATTGATTATGTCATTGTGCAATCTGGTCCTATTCACATCAATCCAAAATCCATCCACCTGCAGAATCCAAGATCACCTCCCCAGTGGGATTCAATCTCAAAACTGAGACTCAAAGACATAGAATGAGAACATCACAGACAAAACTGTGATGGAAGAGGAAAACAATCTACTTTCTTTTTCAGTTTATGGGAGCGTTTAGCTGTGTGAATATGTACAAATAGTCATAAAGAGAAAGGTGAAGTTTGTTTAAAACCAAGTCAGGACTTTTTCCTTCAGTGTTAAAACCAATGTAGAAAAAAAGCCTCACAGCTACTGTGGCGTAAATTGCAGCTTGATCAGAGATATGAATCAGATGAGCATAGAAAGCTGCTGAGAGTACAGGCCACTTTCTCCACAGACTTTACTTCCATAAGTTTGTTACCTTCTTCTAAGAAATCATGATGTGATTGGAGAAAAAAAATATCAGAATGCGTATAAACATATTTGTCCACAAAAATCATGGCAGTTAGTTAGAGTAGGAGCTTTTCTGCCTACACTAAGAAGCAAAACAAAAATAAAGCATTCATAGACTCATAGAATAACTTAGGTTGGAAAAGACCTTTAAGTTCATCGAGTCCAACTGCAAATTTAACACAACTTTCTAAACATTGTACAAGAAAAGCAAATCAGAATGATTTACTGGCAAAAGAGAAATTAATGGGCAATCAGTAATCAGCAATCAGTAATCAGAAGATTCAAAACAAAGAAAATGAAGGATTTTTTCCACTTACCAAATTGTTACACTGTGGAACACAGTGCTGCAGGATTTTCTGTATACAAAATATATAAAACAGTTGAAAAAGGGGGCAATTAACCAAGACACTCAAACACCAAGAGACAGGTAAATCCTCTGGCTCAGGAAGTCTCTAAAATGCAGATTAGCAGAGCTGGGAGGGTACAGTTCTTATTCGTGTTCTGCAGACGCCAACAGCCAGCTACTGACACCAAGCATAGCTCTGAGCAATACAGGCACTTTCTTTAACCTGGAAGAATGACTTTTATATTCTTCTTCAGTACAATTTGATTTGCACACTCCTTACAATATTGAAATTTTTCTTCTAGCAGAAAAGACACCAGCTGCCATTTGGCGTTCCTAGAGCCCTTCTAGCTGTCACAGCAGGGGGATTTTCACTGGCCACAAGTGAGAAACAGCCTTGTTATACACGCATTGATCTTTCATAAGTTTTTTAGGTGCTGTCAGTGACAGAAAGAGGTTTTGATGAGCACCTGCTGTTTCATAATAGACCATAAAGAACGGAGCTGTGGGATTAAGCTATTTACAAAAATGAACCATAGAATCATATAATGGATGGGGTTTGAAGGGACCTTAAAGATCACATATTTCCAACCTTTCTGCCATGGGCAGGGACACCTTCCACTAGACCAGGTTGCTCAAAACCTCATCCAGCCTGGCCTTGAACATTGCCAGGGATGGAGAAGCCAGAACTGCTTTAGGAAACCTGTTCCAATGTCCCACTACCTTCATAGTAGAGTATTTCTTAATGTTTGTTCTAAATCAACCCTCTTTCAGTTTAAAGCCATTGCCACTTGTCACCTCACTACCACATCCCTTTTGTGTCGGGGGTCTCAGATATGAACTCAATGCTCCAGCTGGGGTCTCATGAGAGCAGAGGGAAGAATCCTCTCCCTCAACCTGCTGGACACTCTTGATGCAGCCCAGGACACTGCTAACTTTCTGGGATACGAGTGCACACTGAAGCTGGCTCATGTTTAGTTTCTTGTCAGTCAGCAACCCTAGGTCCTTCTTCTCAGGGCTGCTCTTAATTCATTCTCTTCCCAGCCTGTATTTGTGCTTGGGATTGCCCCAACCCAGGTGCAGGACCTTGCAATTTGTTTTGTTGAACTTCTCAAGGTTTGCGTTGGCCCACTTTTGCAGCCTGTCAAGGTCTTTCTGTATGGCATCCCTTCCTTCATGCATCTTGACTGCACCACAGAGCTTGGTGTCATCAGCAAACTTGCTGGGGGAGCTCAATCCCACTGCCCATATCACTGACAAAGGTATTGAACAGCACCAGCCCTGACACCAACCCCTAAGGAATGCAAATCATCACTAGCCTCCACCTGGACATCAAGCTGTTGCCCATAGTGCTTTGAGTGAGGCCATCCAGCCAATTCTTTATCCAAAGGGGTCCATTCACCCAATCAATGTCTCCCCAGTTTAGAGACAAGGATTCCATGCAGGACAGTACCAAATGCCCAGCACAAGTCCAGGTAGATGATATTTGATGCTCTTCCCTTATCCACTAAATGCCGTGAGCCAGGCCACCAGATTTGTCAAGCACAATTTTTCCTTAAGGAAACCATGTTGACTGTCATCAAATAAGAAAGACAATGCATCTGGATACATAATGAAGGAGAAGAAGAGCAAGAACATGTAATTTCAGCTGTCTAGAGAACTAGCCCATATGTGTATGTCTGCGATTTCTTTCAGAGGGATTTAAATCTTTATATCAGCATCACAGTAGTGTTTTTATTAAAGCCATACCCAGGCATTTCCCAAATCCAGTATATATTTTTAATTACTGACACTTCTATTTAAGCTTTCTGTTGCATTTTAACATCTTTGCTTCTTGGCTAACTACTGAGTAGCATGAAGGTCAGTGCTTAATGCAGGCTTGCAGTAAATTACACTTCTTCAACTGCACTTTCAATATAATTTTGTCAAAAATCTTCTAGGAAAACTGCCGTTCCCACTAATGACAAATTTCATATGCTAGTTGGTCTCTGTCTCCCTAACTCCCATTCACTGCTAGCATTCAGAAAATGGCTCAATTAGAGACTTTGAGAGATGTTGCTGCAGGAGATTTGTGAGGAGAAATGCCAGCAGATATATGTGAGTCATTTTTCAGCTCAGGAGGCTTCAGCTCTGATTGCACAGACTGATTCTACTTAATTCATTTCTTTCTTTCCCTGTATGTGAGGGAGACAGCAGGTGAATAGTAAAATACAAAAACTGGAGAAAAAATGGGTGTTATTAAAGTGAATCAAAGTAGCAAATGGATTGGCAAGTACAGGGGTAGATTATCTATGATTCATGAGCCTGTATTATTTTTCAAATGCCATTAGCCAGGCAATGACTATATGGAGATGCCAGTAAATCCCCAAAGTTTCCTGAATTTTGTAACTTTCACTCTAAGCCCCTGATTCATAAAGCTTTGTGGAGACCTGAATGCTGTTCTCACTTTGTCTCTGCGCAGCGGTTTGCAGCAGAGACCTCCTGAGCTCCTGTCCAGGCCAAATGACTCTTTGGCTAGTGCTTCCTGGTAAAAATCATGCACTGCCTCTCCTGGGTGTGAAAACGTATGTAGCAGAAAAGAACTTTGGTGATGTCTCAAACAATAAAAAGTGAATGTGGATGCTAGAATTGAAGAGTTCCCACATATATCAAAGTCTTGAAAATAGTGACCAAGAATGCATTTAACAGAGGGGATAAGAGTAAACCATTCACAGTCATTTAGGAGTACAGGGGAGTAATTTGGTGAAGAATGAAGTTCAGTCCTACTTTTCAGCAGTCAGCATGGGGCCAGCAGTAGCAAGCAAGCAGTACCTGAGCAGTCTGCTGTCCAGTATTTTGAATCAGGATGATAGGCTACCTGCTGGTAAAGACTAACAAAGTGAACAATGCAAAACTCATTTTAGGGGTGATCTGTGAAAACCTGTGATTCATTTTTTAACAGCTGAAGGTGTGAATGTTGTGCCAGTGGATTGACTCCTTCCCAGCAGTGTCCCACAGGAATTTCCCAACTGAGGGATGGATTTGCAGTTAGAAGCTATAGTCATGGCCAGGAAGAAATCAAAACATTCAGATGAAGATGACGCAGCTTACAGAACAAAAAAGACATAATGGGCATCCCTAATTGGTCTCACACTCCTGAGTTGTAAGATTTGGCCTCTACTTCACCTTTTGTTTTGCTCACTCTGGAAGGGGAAGCACTGGAAAATGAGTGTGGATGATCTTCTAACAACATCTGGTTCAGTAATGATACAAGAAACTCTGGAGTTTTGTCCAGTTTCAGATTCCTTTGGTACAAAAAATGCTGAGTATTCTTAAGGTTCCAGTCTTTTTTTCATAAATAATCAGAATTCTTTCTTCAGATTCTTGTCATGTTGATTTTTTTAGTGAGCTGAATTCTTGCAGACCTTTCAGTGGAGGTTTCTAAATTCCACACACCTTAGAGTCACAGAAAAAAAAAACCACCCAAAAAACACTTTAAAACCAAAGCACTTTAAAATCTCTTGCATGAGTATTTATTGGAAAAAGAATGAGAAAATATGATGGCTTCTACATACTGATGTCAGAAATTCCTGACAGAAATCAAGGGATATTCTTCCATTGACTTCCATTGAAAAAAAATAAAATAAAAGATTCTATTTTGACATGGCAAATAATCACTTGGGAGGAAAGAAAATACCTATCTGACAGAAGGAAATGAAAGAGTGATTGAAGCTGAAACTTTCTGCAGAAAAGGAGTGGAATCAACAAATTTCTTAAATTCACAAAAAATTGATGTTTTATTTGTCTCCATCTGTCTGAGCAATTCAGTTTAATATAACTGTATGAGAACTGGATGTCTTCTGGGTAGAAATTATGTTTTGTTTTAAAATGTAAAGATAGGCACATAATGCAGTTAATATGATGTAAGCTGAGTCTGAATTTGCAGTAATTTAGCTCCTCTGTGGTAACTGCCTTTGGGGAGACTTTTACATGGTTATAAATGTGTAGTAATTTGAGGTTGCCTATCCCTCTTCTGAATTCCCCCTCTTGGAAGTAAATGATCTTACATTTACTGGTGGGTAAAAAGGTGTACAGTTATTACTAAGTAGCCTAACACTTGTGGAAACTTGTTTGCACATCCTTAAGATCAGCTAATTACAGCAGGAGAAAAAAGAAGTGATTAGAGCCGTAACAAAGCACTTTGAAATTATCAAAAGAAAATTATTTTATTTATTGAAATGTAATCTTTTATAGGTTTTCTATTCATGTGAAAATATAAGATTTTTTGCTATTCTTCCTGATTCACCAGGCATCATTTTTAGGCATTACTCAAAATTTTAATATTTTTAATCTAGAAAACCAAGTGCCATTCCAGATTGAATATTCCCTTTTGGTTCTGCTCTGTCTCTGATTTACAGATGACCAAAGTGAGAGTTTTGTTTTTAATTTAGATTGTAAAAACTCTTAGATGAGTAACTGTGAACTCACAGACTGACTTTGTGTTCCATTTGCACTCTTCGAGACCATTTACCCCTCCGCAGAATAGATGGATGTCTATTAGATCATAAGAAGTGTATCATGCTTCATTTGCAAGGTATAAATATCATCATAGTTGAAGAATTAGATTTAGTTTTCCAATGACCAGCCTTCATCAGAAGAACTGTTTAGGATTTCAGACAAGAAAGTGCACCAGCAGCAAAGTATGACATCCCGACTGTAACCTAGCAGGAGATGTGTCCAAGTCAAGCAAAAAACCAAGGTTCTCTGTGCAGGAGGCAATGAACTTGGGATCTCCTCACCATAGATGTTATGGCACCAAAATTTTATGTAGGTTCAAGATGAAACCTGACAATGACTGCACTGCTTTACAAGCCTGAAGCTGTAATGCTGTAACCCCCTTCCTCTCCCTTCCAGTGGATCTAACCCTAATAAACAGCAGAGTAATGAAAAACAGAAAAGGGAAGGTTGAGAATTCACATCGAATGAAAATTTCTGAATTTAGCTCTTACAATAAAACAGCATATGAATTTCATACATTTTCACAATTGTTACCAAACATGATACCATTTATTTTCCCAGCAGTTCTCCAAAAGTTCTTTCTGTCTTCTCCCTCCAGTAACAGAAGTTGTTGACTAACTTTACCGGAAATCTCCCTTAATTAAAAGTGACCACAGAGTTAGCCTTTCATACAAACATTAAATTAGAAGTGTCCACAGGGTTGCATACAAATCAGAATCCATGGGTTGCCAGCCAAACCACACACTGTAGATGTGGCTTTGTAGGGAGAACCCAGGAATTTTCATTCCAAAACCACAGGTACCTAGTACTATCTTGTTTAGCTCTACCAGTAATAAAACTGACAGCTTGCATGGAAACCAGCAACTTTATGTCAACATTGTGGAAGACCTTTAATATCCCATTCATCGGCTGGCCTTAATGGACAGCCAAATTTGTCACAAGACAAGTTGTCCCTTGAGGAGCTTCTTATTTTTAGTAATTTATGTAACTCATGGAGCTGTTCCATCTTCTTTAGAAACATATCACATGCACGTTCCCCAGTTTTCTGTGCAGAATTCTAGAGAAGGGGAGAGAAAGCTCAAGATGAGGTATTTCCTATTGGCTTCACGTGCTTCTCTTTTTTTTTTTTTTTTTTTTTTTACCAAAAAAAATTTAAAAAGGAGAATGTGTGACTGGAAACCAGGCAAAACTTCATCTAGCCTAACTCCGCTGTGATCAGTTCATTTCGTCTGAGTGAAATAGCTTCACAAGTGTGAGGGGAGCATCTCCAAAGCTGTGGAAAAAGTGCTCCACTTAATGCACACCCACCAAGCTTAGAGGATCAGTCATGCTGTGTGAACCTACCTTGAAAGTACTTGGACTCTTAAAGAGTCTTTTCTCATGTTTCTAAAACACCAGAAGAGATCTGATTCCTTATTCCTTTTCATGCTTCCACTAAATTGGTGTAAAGCACAGACTGAATGCCTTGCTCCCACTAACCAAAGCACGTAAAGAAAATATCCCCCCTTCTCTACATACACAGTCTTAAGAATGAACAGTGATATCTCCTGAACATCAGAGCTCACAGACAGAAGAAACAAAAGCAACATGTCATGTGGGGAAATAAACAATTCCTAATTGCTAATGCTTCCTTTTGGATAAGTAAAAAGCCTGAACACATTAAATAAAAAAAAAATAATATCTAGTTTAAATACAGCTGCAGTAATCCTTATACACCACACAGCTGTTCAGAGGCCTGGCAGCTGTCCATATCTTATGTGTCCTATCATGCGCTTTCCAGTATTGTCTACTTGGCACATAGAGGCAACTGCTGGGAAAAGACTGTAGCCCTTGTCGGGTAGGTTAAACTGCATAGTTAAACATACCTGTGCCCGTCACTGATGGCTTTCGTACCTGTCAAATCTTTTTCCTTCCCTCCCTATGACTGTACTTGTTACAAAGGAGAATCATTCATTTTTGCTGTTTCTTTCTTTGACATAATCCTCCATACAGACAGCAGACCCCAAATTGTACACTTGTTTGTTAGACACAAACCAAAATCATAGCTAACACACATTTATATTGTGCAAATAACTAGGATAACAAATGTTTTGACCAAAACACCAACAGATGTGTCAGTTTCACTGCCAGTGCAGTGTGGGGAGGCTGATAAGTTTTCCTGCCAGCACGTGATGTCATTCTGAATTCATTTCTTCAAGAATAGAATTTCTGCTTTTATAGAGAAAATGAAAAATATCTTCTGCCATATCATGAACACTTTTTGTAAACAAGCTTCTCATTTTTTCCTGTCGACTTTTATTCCAGGCAAAAATAGATGTGGTCGCAACGCTGTTACTCCGGTTGCACAGAGAACATGAATTATAATGTTTAGCTCAAGATATTTTTCAGCTCTGGGAAAGATTTCCTCTGCCCTGGCTTCTGCCAGCTTTCAAAATGCTGGTTACAAAAGCTACACAAGGTGCTTGAGCAACAGGGGCAATATTTTTCTTTTATAGCTGGGGAAACTACAGGGCTGGAGGCACAAAGTTCTTCTTGGCACATGGTTTGCCCATGCCTGGTGGTATTCCCTCAGAACCTTTGAGGGGACACCTTAGAGAAAGACAAAAGCAGAGGTAAGGCGACATATGGCTCCGGGCAACCTGTCTGTGATTCCTTGGTTGGGGTTCGGGTTTGACAGTCCTGATTCAGTCCATGCCTTGCTACCCACACTCTAATGTAGCTCCTGGGTTGGTGCCAACTCATGTCCAGGCAGCTCAGAGTATAGGCGGAGGAGTGTGGCGCTTGCACTTGTTTTAGTAGGAGCTGCTTATCTCCTCTTTTATTATCAAATATAAAAATGACCTTAAAAGAACATTAAGGTTAAGCAACAGACAAGCGAATCTTTGCCTCCTTCATGCATGGCGCTGGATCTTTTTTTTCCATTGTATTGTTGCTCTTTTTCTTTTTTTTAAACTGTAGATTAACTTCTGTATCACCTGTTAGCTCCACCTTGCCTCCTCCCATATTTGTATATTTGAATTCATTTCATTGTCCTCATGTTCTAGCATATCAAAGCAAGATGTTTTTACATGATAAGCTCTCTTCTCTCTGTGCAGGTTGGGTAAATAGTTTTCCCAGAAATGTTTCACTCACAACTGTGTTACAGACGTCACTTGTAGTTGAAATAGAGTTTTACTGGGTAACTATAGTGCAAAGGACATTCCCTAGCTCTATTTGCCCTTAATCTGAGAAACAGTAAGAACAACCACAAGTTACTACTCATGTGTACCTAAAGATACAGAAAAAATATTAGTTCAGAGACAATATGGTACCGTATTTTATAATGCTTATGCCCTTTTTGGCTATTCACTCCTGGGCATAGATAAGTTCATTTTTAACCTTAATTCTGATTTCAATACCTTTTGGCTTATGAAAGAGTGTAGTTCTGAAGTCTGTTTACAGAGTTGTAAGTTTCCTGGATTATTTTGTTTTAATAAAGGAAAAAAGGGGCCCTCCAGAGCTCAGGAGGTGAGCAGCTCATCATCCTTTCTCAGATCCATTTATTACATATTGAACAACAAGAATACATTTTGGACAGACTTTGTACTTTGATTTTCAAATGCTAGCAAGGTGGTAAAAGGGAAGAATTTATTTCCAGGGTTTAGCTGCACACCTCTCTTAGACAGAACATTTTCAGACTCTCTGAGCTTGAAACGTCTCAGTCCTGCTTTTCTTCAGGTCTCCCCAAGAAAGAGTTTTTATAGCAAAGGAAATATCAAAGCTATTGCAAGAGCAATGGATATGAGATTAATCAGTGGCATTTTCCAACCACAGCTTTCTCACAGTAGCAAATTTGCAATTTCTTTTGAATTATAGGGAAGAGGTTGGGTTTGGTTTTGGAGTTGGTTTTTTTTTCTTTTTCTTTCTTCATAACTGGGAAGCTTTTTTTGTCAAGCTTTTAAACAAATCCACATCAAAGATTAAAAATATTCTCTGAGTGTCACTGTCCACAAATATACTGAAGCAATGGTTTTGCAGTTTCTTACAGGTCACTCCCTGATAAATTTTTCCTCATAAACACCAGCATATCCTTTGTTTCAGATTTTCCTTCATGATTCTCCATAGACCCCTGCAACCACCTCCTCTCTTCCCTGGTGTTTACACCCTCCATTTACTCATAGGCACTCAGCATGTCTCCCTTTAGCTATACATATTCAGTTCCTTTCATCTTTCATCATAAATCAATCATTCTAGTGCTTAATCATATGTGTTCATTCCCCTGAAATGCTCTTTTGCTCCTCTTTCCCTTCTGTCAGTGTTATGTGCCCAGAACCGAACTCATTTTTTTAATTGCACGACCAAAGAGACAGCCAAAACATGACGGTAGTTTTATGCGCATATATAATGGGATTCAACTAAACTAATAAGAATTTTAAAATACAATTTGTCTTATCTGGTACATCACCACTGCCTTTGGAAGCCGACAATCAGCTGATTATTTTGGGGTCACTTCTTAAAAAAGAGGGATTTGAGAAAGTAGCCTGGATGCAGAGAAGGGTGGCAAACACTTGTGGTTTGTTTCAGACGTGCTAATTGACAGGACCTAAAACCTCACAGACAGTGTGGAAATTTAGATCTAAATGTGGGCTCCATGCCTCACACCATACACTTCTATTGAAGGGATTCAGCCTTATAGCTCTCCTGAAATCTTAATTAGGAAAACTAAAAGAGCAGCTCATGAGACTCAAGGAGCTGTACGAACTTGACTCCTGAAGATGCACGGAAATGACGCTACATCCATCATCTCTCCTGAAAAAGTTGTGTAGACTCTGGGGACAGGACAGAGCTCCTGAGCACACTGTTATTGCCAGAAGAGATGCTATCACAGGTAAGGGAACTGTGCCAAAAGAGAAAGACATATGAATGTGAAAAGGAGACCACATAGACGCAGGTGAATATGGGAACAGACAAAGTCTGACAGGGGAGATACTCCTAGTGGCTTATGTAAGCAAAACAATTTTATCCCCTTCAAAGGCAAACCAGGAGCCAGGATACCCTGTTTATAATTTGGGGGATTTTTGAAATCATAACTCCTTCATTATAAAATGCCTTAAGCTCTCAGCCACAGCAATCAAGCCTTGTGATATCCGGTGTCATGTAAAGAAGTACGTTCTGTATTGTAACAAACATCATCAAAGGGCTTACGTGCAAATCATGTTAGTCACAAAGAATGTACTGGTGATACTCATGATGAGTACATTTTCTTATCAAAAATTATATGATTCCTGCTTTCATAATTATCTTCAATGATCAAGCTGAAAAAAGCATTCCTAAATAAGAAAGTATTCAAATGCATGCTAATATTTTCAGCCTACTTTATGTCCTTGGAACCAGGTAGATTTCACCCACATGCTGCAGTGGTGCTGGTTCAGATATGTCCCCTTGCAGTACTGGTGACAGTCTACAGATAGCTGACAGAATCAACTTTTTGACAGATCTTTTTTGCAAATATATGCCAAATATTTCTACAAATACATCACTGGTCAACATTTTCTATGACCAAGTACCATGGGCAGAAGAACCTCACAACACATAAGGCCTTACAATATAAGCAGGGTTTTACCATTAGTTAGTTGTGACCTCATTTGCTTGCATGCACAGTAATAAGAAGCAGCCTACTTGGTCTGGAGACTGGAGGTCAGGGACAAAATGTTAGCTTGTCTTTGCCATATGAATCTGTTCTAATATAACCTGCTGCACGTACATAACAGAGCCTGACCATTTCAGGCAACCTGCTTCAATCAGACTTTTCAGGCAGAAAAAATTTTGCACTCTAGTGAAAGTTCTGCATTGTCACAAGGGGATTTTTCATGCAAATATTGGTCCATAACAGAGAAGAGTCACTATATGCTTCTGCATATGGTAATGTTTTAATGCAATATTAAGAAGCCAGCTTGCAAGGACTGCAAATCCTGAAATGTTCTCTTGCTTATTTCAGTCACTGAATGACCTTCAACCTGATCACTTTGTCTACAGTCAAATCTTAAAGGCGCCATAGTGTCGTGGTCTATTAAACTGGCCGTTCTTCACTTATTGTATTTCAGAGACACTGCATTCCCTGGAAAGATGCAGCCACCACTAGTGCCTGAGACTGAAGTAAAAAAGGTGACAAAGCTCTAACAGTATATAGCAAAGCATTAATCCACAGCAGCTTGTTTGTCTCCTATAAATACCTAGGAAAAAATCTGAAACTAGCTTCTAAAGGGAAGAAAAGCTGAATAAAGAAACAATCTCTGCTAATGTCTGTCACTTGACAGATGGAATACTAAGGAATGTAACACCTACCTGCAACTTATACAGAGCTATCTCAGGTTTGTGAGAGATCCTTGGATGGATATTTTTTTCTGCTGCATTGAGATTTAGAAAGTACATTTGGGTTTCAAGTCACTAGTATGCTCTGAGAATAACCTTGACTAAGTTTGCCTATTTTGGAAAGGATCTGTCAAACTTTCAGGGAGTTTTCAAGGTCTCCTGTGTATGCAAAGGGAACTTTGATTTCATGATTAGATTTATAGCAGCAGTAGCGCCTATTTAAATTTTATGATAATATGTGAAAAAAACTATTTTGTATTGCACTGAACTGAAATGACATCTGTTGAATGCTGTTATGTTCAGAGTGATTTCTCTCTTTCAGGATTTATGGTGCTCAGGAGGGTTTTTTAGGCATAAATTGCATTTCAAGAATGAGAAGCAATACATCTGACGCTTAAATGAGCCCTGAAAGTATCACACCATTTCTGGAGCAATTTCATTCATAGAAAGAAATTATATTACTTCTCTTTCAAAACCTCTCTGAACTTTTTGACTACATTTGTGCCCATTGTATTCTTCCATGGGTGAGGACTGAAGCCCTGACTAAACCCAAGATTTTGGCATTGCAAGGTTCAACAGTCCAATATATAGCCATGCAACTGTCATAAACCTGGCGAAAGAAATGAGATCAAGCTCCAAGAAGTCATTGTCAAATGAAGTTTGTTTTTCAAAATAAAATACTCTGTTAGCCTCAGGTTAGATTTTAGTGTCTGGTTCATAGGTGTTATGGTAGGTTTCTACTCACAGTAGTTACTGATTATGAATGTAAATCTGTGAAGTTTAAGGAAAAGTACTGACCCATCTTTACCCAGGCAAATAAAAGTAACGTCCTTACATAGATGAAGAAATATTCATAAGACAGTTGTAAAAAGATGAAAGCAGCTTTGTCCTGACATTATTTGTGAGACTGATTTTTTAAACTGTGCCCCCAAAATACATTGCTATGCTCTGCTGTGTTGTGTGTATGGATATGCATTGTTGTTTTCTGTGAGCAATTGTATTTAAGTAAAAAATAGAACACACATCCCTGTACAGTTCAATGAAGATGTGGCACAGATCTTGAATCTGCCTTCTCTCAGCCACTCATTTTCCAAGCCCTTTGTTTTATTGTCAGACTATGAGAAGTAATTAGGAAACCCCCATGTATTTTAAAGATACTGTGCAATTAATATATTAATAGAGAAGTCATGGTAGAGTTAATTCCCAGCAAAGCTGATGAAAACCAGGTTCAGTTTCATGCCCAGATGGAGGAAAACTTCTTAGCCAATTGCAAAGGAAAATTTTTTATCCGGAGTAGGCTCAATATCATGTTTGGGTGTTCTAAGATGCATTCTTCTGCTGCAAGGAGAACCTTTTTTAAGCATTACTATTCAAAGCTGCTTTGGAATCAAAAGTAGATTTTCAATTAAATTTTTCATGCTGTTTGGCTGGGTTTTTTTCTGTTTATTTGGCTTTTTTCCCCCAGAAAGTGTCTAGAGTGGAAGTCTTCTACCGAAACGTAGATCTGTATGCTGTAGGCACATATCTCTGAGCTAATCAGCTGCACTGTTACAAACATTTCTTGCAGACCGTGGTCCATCTCAGCTTTGTAAATAGAACTGGTAGCTCTGAAAATGTCTATTTAATTCCATGGCTATAAAGACAACCATGAGGTCTGTGTAGTGTACGTCTCCACTAGTGGAGGGGATCTCCATGACACTTATATAATGCCAAACAACTTTCCACCAAAGTGAAAAGTTTCAAAAGTGTTGACTTTTCTGCTGGAAAATAAACTTCTCAAAGCTTGAATTTTATGGCCAAAAGCACAGAAAAACTGAAAGAGAATAAACTAGTAACTTTGCATAATTAGACTTTTACCATAAACTAGAGTGTTTATATCTTCAGGGAATATCCAGTTAAAATAAAACAAATAAATAACATTCCCCTAGGAAGATGTAGACATGTGTCACAGTTTTGCTATTACATTTTCAGATGCAAACCAAAAAACCCCGCTCTTCTTTTTAATTTCTGCCTTTTTTTTTTTTTTTTTTTTTGAAACATATTCAGCCTGTTAACATTGCCAGGAAAGCAAAGTTGCAAAGTTAATAAACCAATTTGTTTCCTTTTTGAGCAGACATCCTTGTGTTTTATCTCATGTTGCTTTTCAAGCTATGGAGGAAACACCTGTAAGTATGCTTTGCAGAACTACCTCATTATCCTCATTCAAACTCTATGCAAGCACCATTAGTCAGGCACTGCTTTCAATCTGAGTCTATGGCATAACCTACTTCTGGTAATGACTCTGCTTTCATTTGCGTTGTTTATAGTTTTCTGCACATGGAGGTATTTGCTGTCCTTTGCTTGAAGATTGCAAGTCAAGCAGTCAGATGGTCCATGATAGGACTACAAAATGAAGAGAAACATATGGCCTTCTAGCAGATGCATTTCTGAACTTTTCCCAGTATATGACCCATTCATACAAAGTGACAATTGTTTTGTATCTCCTGGTCCTTTGCACAGAAACAGGACAATGGATTTGAAATCTGAATTCAGCGGAGGACTGAGAGATGCACAGGTTGATCTCAAAATATTTCTTTCCAAATCCCCTGATTTCTTCACATTTGATCAATGACAGCACTGAGTTCCATTTCTGGGGTTTTAGAGGGAAGGTGCCCAGACTGCAGGAACTACCAGGTGGCTGGCAGGTTTTATTCTTTTGGATTTTCTTTAATTTCAGTGGAAAAAGTGGTCTTCAGTTCCTATTAACCTTGTTCTGCTCCATGAATCTATTTTGTGTTTTACCGTTATATCCTCACCTGAGAAATTTAGATTGTGTGATTCATTTAGATATACTCATGTTAAGGCAACATGTGGAACTGAAGAGCTTTCAGGGTGCCAAGAGAACCCAAAACTATCTTGACTTCAGGCCCTGAAACGCAGCCCTACGTTTATCCCTCCAACACTTTCTTTTCCACTGATGCTGAGTAAGACTTGCAGCAAATCTATACCTCTACTTAGGCTTTTAGGATTCTGCTTGTCATCATGTTCAGGCAACTCTGTTCTCTTTTCGCAATGACAAAAGAAAATGGCAGTCAAATATGTCACAAAAAAAAAAAAAAAAACCCAACAACCAACTCAAAACCATCCAACCAAGCAAAAAAAAAAGGCAGGATTTTTTTTTAAAAAAAGCTTACAATGTGTCTGCTTGAGCACATTATTATTCCAGGTGGTAAGGTGAATTTAGGCAGAGGGTAAGCTGTTTTACAATATCAGTTGAAGGTCTATAGGTTTACATGAAAAGGAGTCTTGAAAAGGAAATGACAGGGAAGTCATGATGGGAAATGGAATATGAAGAACAGAGTATATCAATTATATTGAAATCCCAGTAACTTTAGTAGGCATGCTGGATTGTGTAGAAGCTACAAGAGAGACAACAATGTTTAAGTTCGTGGTTATTCACAGAGAAAATAGACTGAGGTGACTTGTGTTCTCGCTACAGGTGACCAGTGACAGGAGTATACAACCCTGATGGATAAAGCAATGATGACAGAAGAGTGAAAGCACTGCAGTTAATATGAAGAAAGGATGTCACAGCAACTGGGCAACGGGTTCCTCATCCAATTGACTTGCAGCTCTCTTCCCACTTCAAAAAGGCAGAGTTATTCTGCATAAGTCAGATCAATGCTACATACTTTCAATCTTCACTTTTACAAGATAGCAATTTAACAGGCAGCTTTCCTGCTTGCTTTCTATTTACTGGAATAAGACAAGCTATAAATGTGGGAATTGGTACAGCTCAGGGCCAAGGCATAGGTCCATCTTGGCTCTCTGTGTATAAATACAGGTGAGTCACTGGATGTGCCCATACACACCTCAAAAGAAAAATACCTGAAGTGATCACTGACTGCCAGGAACCTGTGCCAGATTGTTTGCAATGTCCTTTGCTCCTCCTTGGCTCATCTTCATTCATGATTGCAGAGCCAAGTTAGAGTCTGCTTTTTGGCTGATTTAATTGGCTGGCTCAGTGCTACAATGTACGCATTTTTTAATGAAATATTGTTTGCACCCGTGTACATATATACACAGACACATACAAATTTCTAAGAGATTTTAGCATGGCTTGTCACAGGTTTAATGGCTCTTCCGAAAGGTATGTACTGAGTATTATTTATGTTTGTGACAGCATGCACAGAAGTTTCGGTGCTTCTGAGGGTTTTATTTCAATGTTTGCTTACTTGCTGCATGGAAGCCTTCCTGGCATTATTTTTATTTGCTTAGATGAAAGTAGAGTCAAGCAAAGAAATTCTGTAGGTTGGTTAAGCGAATGCTCCATTTTAGAGTGAAATTTGAACCTGTGCATAAACATGATCAAATGGACCACTTTTAATTTTACTTGGTGGCATGGAAGCATCTAGTAACTCCTATAAATTTAGATCACCATGACCCCAAGACCATGGTGATACAGATCACTATGGTCATAACAGAGAACAGAATTTGGTTTGCAACCCAAAAGAAGCCTAAACTGCCCCTTTCCTCTTTGTTGATGGCGTGCATGGTGCAAAGTCCTTTTTTGCTGCAGTGGCATGAAAGACATTATCAAAGATACTCTTGCAATAATGAAGTGAGTAGTTGTGCAGCCAGAGTTTAACTGGGAAACGCTCCCCTTTTCGCAAAAGTTTTCTCCTCCTCTGTGCAAGAGCTTTGCCAAAGGGTGTACAAGTTACTGTTGCAGCCAAAATTACTGTTATAGCCAAGGGATGTACACGTTTCTGTGTAAATGCCTTGCCAAAGGGTGTGCAAGCTACAGTTCAAAGTTACAGTTGAAGGGGCATTCCTAGCTTTAACGTATGTGATCTGCTTATCCAGTCAATTAAATGTGGTTTATTTTCAGATGGCTGAGGGGATTGATCATGTGATGCAGAGCCTATTGCTGTGGGAGCCCTTAAAAACAAGTTCCCTTTCAACTTTGTACTGTTATGCAAGGTATTACTGGTACTCATGGTATTCCCCATGCCTTGTACAATACATGCTTCTACAAAGAATAGCTTACCTCCAATTAAAGATGGTAAAAGTGCTGCTTTTTTTTTTTTCCTGTTAATCTAAGAGTGCCAAATGTACTACAAATCTGCCCCAGGCCATGCATGGCTGTTTAGCAGGCTGCTCTGTGCAGCCGTAATTACATTTTGTGTGATTTTGAATTAATGGCAATCACTCAAGAAACAGATCTGCTTGACATAATGGATTCTTCAGCATAAAATATCAGGCGACAGAGGAGTCAAAACCATGGCAAACAAAATGCAAGAAAAGGTAGAGAATGGCTCAAAACTGTAACACAAGAGAATACAACTGGTTGAAAATGTACAGTGAATCCTCCATATTTTCTGGCAAGCTCCACTGGAAATCTGATAGCTCTGGTCTGCCAGGTCAATGCTTTCTTTCATGTAACAATTTCTCAGCGTAATCTACTCGTGGTCTATCAGAGCTCCTTACCAGTGTCAAGGGGTTCATTAGTTGTTGTGGATGATCCTGAAGAGATGTCTCCATGCTAGAAGTCTGAGCATAGTTCATATCATTTATTTTACTTTAGGAGGAGGAGTTGCACCAAAACTTCCACTAACACTGGTTGCTAGATCTCCTTTGACCATATAGAGAGACCAAGGTAGCCTTTCCATGAGGAAGAAATCTTAGTCCACCTTTGCCTTTGGACAGTTAAAGAACTAACTTCTGTCTTTTGACATATACAGCAGTGCTAGGTACTGGATACATCTGAGCCAAAGATGTCCAAACTTTCTGAAACATATACGAAAATTTGCCCTCTTCAGGTGCTGGGTTTTCTCCATAGACTAGAGAATTTGCCAGGATTAAATCAGACTAGATTATGTATAACTTCTACGTATTTAAAATGAGATGATATAAATCTCTTTGTCTCACATCTGATTCACAGCAGAAACAAGGTAGTGCAAAGAAAGACAAATAAGGTGAGTAGGAGCAAGTAACGCTTCTGCCTGACGTGTGTATGATGAGAAATTAATTTAGAGGGAAGGCAGGTAAGGAATAACATGACAGGGTTGTTCACTAGTGGACTGGAAGAGATTAAATGAATGCAGCTACCTAATCCATCCAACTCAGGAGCTAAGAAGCATTAAATAGGATGGAAGAAGTCTGAATATGGAAAAGGGGACTCCTTTCTTCTCTACTGCAGAATCATCCCATAGCCATGACATAGCAAAGACCCCAACAGTCTCAACAGACTTGAAAAAAGACATCAGCTACGTCAAGTAGGATAGCAGCAGTCTCTTTCAATTAGTGAAAAAATGCAATTTTCACACAACAGGGGTGAAGGAATACACAGTTCTTTTATGATACATACAGATTAAAGCAAATCCAACTGCTGACCTTGTCTTTAGTCATTACACGGGAATGAAAAAACCCCAAACAACCCAAACTGTGCATTTGCCCCAAGTCTATGTTTGATTTCTGGATGTGTAGCCATATTTACCTAATGCTTGTAAACAAGCCAAAACTTGCATGCATAAAACTGATATTTTTCTTTACAAATTTGTTTAGAATTTGCTCCTTATGTTGCATGTATAAAGTAACATTGCTTTTATTTGTTGAAATGAAATAACTTCTGACTTTCTCTTTCATGTCTTCCACTTTTACAAGATGTTTCTTCTGGCAACATCAGTCAACTTTCTTTACCTTACTCTTTGTTCCTACATTGCCAATATTTCTGTGCTGCTGACTTCTGCACATATCCCCAGGAGCTTTTCTGATGATACTGTGAACAGGAGACCCTGGATGTTTACCAGCTCCTTACTTATTTATTATACCTGGCTCACTTCCTAGGACATACTGAAAACACTGTCTGTTCTTGTTGATTGCTAAACAAACCTTGTAAGGAAACAGTCCTCCAGTATGTCTAGGAACATTGCTTCTTCCTCTGGGACCCCATCACTGTCGTCAAGAGCAACATGTTGAAAGTAGTGACTGTCTGAGCTTTTGTAAAAACATTGCTACCTGCATATTTATCCATATTTTTCAACAATATGCAGAGGGGTATCCATTCTGTTTTCTTGTTGTTGTCTTCATATTTATTGGCTTATACCTTAAAACGTTTCTTTGACTTGCATTGCTAAACGATACATAGAATATATTGAACCATTCTGTTCTACATTTTATCTGAATCTTGAATTTAAACATACAGCTTTAACAAACTCATCAGGGTGTAGAAAACTCCAAGGTTAGAACGAATTTTCTCCTCCTCAAAGAATCTCTGATTCTACTCAGGGAAATCCACTTGATGCTTTTCTGTGTGCAGTATGTCCAGCATTATGTAAGGCTGAAATTTTCAGCACTACCTTAGGGATTTGCATACTCATGGCCCATTAAAACACTATCCTAGACATTTCCAGAAGACTTCCAGGAGTTCTCATGCAGATAGGAGTCTCTTACCTCATCTCTGACTGGCCTGCCATTTAAGTGCTTATCAAACATTAAAATTTGCATTATCCTAAATGTGTCGTGTCAGGCCTCCATGATGATGTTGCATTTTTTATTGGTCATACTGAATCTCCAGCAACAAGAATTTGCATCTTATTTTACACTTGCCAGGAAACTTCAGGATTTTTCCGTCTCTTTTTTCTTCTGGTATGCCTCAATTTTAATGCAGTGATGTTTCTACCAAAACTCATACTATGTAGTCAGTATTCCAAAACTGGATGAATGTCTGCCAAATGATGGCCAGCGCTTCAGTTCTGAGGGGCTTTTTAAGTAACTGAAAACCCTGGCTGTCAACCTACTACACAGCATTTTATATATGCCTCATTCACACCACAGGTCTCTGGGGTTTGTCAGCATAAATATGAAAATGTCCAAACACTGGAAGTCTTTCGGTGCAAAACACTGCAGGCAAAGCAGAAGAAAGCAAGGAAATGAGGCAGCAGAAAGGAAAGATATAAAAAATGAGATCTGAGCTACTGATGGTGTTTCTGAATGGTATTTTGTTATAATATTCAAAGTGCCACTTTTCCCTGAAGGGGCTTGACTTTCTCTCATTTCTTATGTGCACGATGTGATCAAAGAAATGACCACAGTCTCAGCCCAGGCTCTGAATTCTGATGTGTATCCCAATGGGTCTCCTGCCATAGCCCCTCTTCCTGCAACCCCTAGAAAACTGTGGCAGTAGTCCTGAGTGTATTCCTGAGTAGAAGGGATGTTTCACCACTCTCATGTTTCACCCACCTCACACCACAGCCAAGATATGTTGCCTTTCTCCTTCTCATTGTGCAGAAATCTGGGGCAAAGGCAGACATGGGACCTGCTGAGCCTCCTTCAGAGTTTCACACAAACCCATTAGTTCCTCCACACCACATGCCTCTAGAAGCCCAGCCTCTGTTTCTCAATTTCTTATCACCTGACAAACTTCCAAGACCTTTTGTTCACTCAGTCTAACAAGAAGAGGATATCGCTTACACTCAAATTCCCATTACACAGACTGTGACACATGTCCCACTCTTTGATTCCCTGTGTGGGGAATCATGTGTAGCTCTGCAGCAGGTTTGTTCTTGCACAGACCTGAGATTGCAGGGAGAGCTGGCTCTGTAGCACACGAGGTTACACACAGCTTTAGTAACTATAATACTGTTATTTTATCTGCCATACTGAATGCATATAATGGTAAATATGGAGAACAGATAAGCACTGATGCGTGGCATAGAGGGTAAAGTCAGCCCAAGTGTGAAACAGATAATCCTGATTACCTCAGCTGTATCAGCCTTGCAGAACATCCACATCTTCCAGTCGTTTGGTCAGAAACTTCTAACCTGTTTTGCAAGTAGAGGTATCATAGCCAAACTAAAAATGGCCTTAAATAATTTGGTATGTAAGTAGGGGCTGGTGTTTGCAAGATGGGACAAAGCAGGGATACAGCCAGTCCGAGGTGAGCTGTCCACTGAATATGCTGGGAGTCAGCAAGCATCCAGGTCCTCAACAGAGTCTGAGTGTCCATTTACTGGTTAACATTGACTACTTGATTCACTGTATGATTGTCTTGCAGTTAGAGCACCTGCTACTGACCTTAAGAACATGAGCCTCGACTTACATGTACCTTTAATTTGAACAAATACAGTCATTCTGATAATCTATGTTCTGAATGGTCGCCTTACTTGCACAACAAAGTTTAACCTGCCAGAGAGCTCAGAAGTTGGAGAACATTTCAAGTGCTGAAAACTCATATTTCGTAGGTACTCTGGGCAAAAATACCCAGCCTGATCTAACTTGTGCAAATCAGTGGCCCAATGTTCAACATCCCTGGGCTTTTCCAGGCTTGTAGTGGGATTTCCACAGCCCCAGATCTATCAGTGCTCAAATGAGGAGTGTGGAAAAGCAAGCTTCTGGCCTCCCTCTTTATCTTTTAAGGAAGTTAACCACAATAGAAGTTAGCTATTTATACAGTACTTTAGGCTGGTCTGGAGGGGAAAAAAAAATCAATCACACAGCTGTTTTGGATTGTTTTTCTCTCTCTTGCTCTGATGCACAAATTAAGCCACTGATTAATCAAACAATTCATTGACAAGAACCCTGATTTATGTCAAGTTAAGTTACAGCATGCAAATATTTGCCTAGTGCTTGATGTAGATTTAAACATAGACTCCATGAGTATGCTTTTTAACCATGACCATTTCTTGAGGATAATCCAAGTGCAAAACTCAAGTTCTTCCTCCTTCCTGGTGATTTGAATGGACAAACTGTGGCAAGAGTCAAGCTATTTGTGTTAAAACCTTAATCTGATAAATAACTCCCAGAATGACTTTAAAAGCACAAAGGGCAATAATGTGCTTGCTCCCACTAACAGTTAACAGAGTTAGGCACCGTGCTCCAGTTTACATTTTTAAAGATCTCCCTTCTTTGTTCTGAAATCTGTGTTGACAGCAAGCTCCATTCAGGACATTCTTCAGAGAGAAGCCAACAGGCAGGCTCAGATCTTCCCGTGGATGTGCAAAGGATAACTGAGTAACCAAAGAGCAGGGAAAGAGACTGATGTGCTGTAAACAAGGAAAAAAATAAAAATTCTAAAGTTAAAATTGCCATAGAATCATAGAATCATAGAATAGTTAGGGGTGGAAAGGACCTTAAGATCATCTAGTTCCAACCCCCATGGCGTGGCCAGGGAGACCTCCCACTAAACCATATCAATAGTCAGTCTGTGATTTAGAATCCTAAACCTCTTTTAAAAAGTAACTGCATGGTGACATATATACATAATGTTACTCAGGTACCAAAAAGATCTGCTAGGGTTATATTCTTTTGTCAAAAAATGACCAAGGACAGCTATGGTTTAACATAGGCCTTTGGAAAAGTAAATCCAGATCTCTATCCTTGAGCACTTTCATTCTGACACAGTGTCCTGCTTACCCTATGGGATGGTGTTTATGTAGGTTTTTTAATGCAATTTAATTCTATTCAAATATATTATTTTAGGACTATTCAAACCATGGGTTAAAAAGACAGATTAAATAAATATTTATTTAATATTTATTGCAAAAGTTTCTTAGCTGTTTTGAGGAGATGAATCTGAAACCTGTTTTGCTAAACCGGTGTTAAGCCCTAGCAGCAATTCAACCGTCTCTGCTTTAATTTCTTTATCCATCAGATGGGAATGGAGAGCAATTTTTATATATTTTTTTCACAGAGGTAAGCTGCATTGTTTCCAGCACAGCATAGTCTGTCTTTACTAATACATGGGAGCACGATGCAACTCCTTTCTTACCTTCTGCTAAATCTCAAGCCCCTCAAGGGCTCTGTTGGGCTCATCTCTGCTATGGGTAATCCTCAGCAGACTGGCTCTCTGGGCTGGTGCTCCCTTGCAAGCAGAGCTGCCGTGACACAAGAGCAATGCCTGCAAGGTTGCCTGCAAACAAAACCATTCTTACAGAGTTTATCTGCATGAATTGGTAGAGCTTGCCCATTCCTGCCCAGTTCTTTTGGCTCAGACACCTTAATACTGACTATATCCCTTGCTATATGCTGAGTAATCTGTTGTGAAAAATGCCTCCAAAGAGGCCCCATTATGCACGCTTTCCTACCAGGCAACTTTAAAATCCTGCCTAAACGGCATGCTGATTAAAGTCCCATAAGTTTTTAAATGATTACTTATGCTTTCCAACCATTATCTAGTGATTGCTGAAACGCCTTGCCAGAAGCCTTCTTTGTGGTGAGTAATGAAATAATGCAAATTGATGGGACCTGGTGCTGACTTTTAAGGGAAAACAGGCTTCATTGGCTGACAGGATCAGCATAGTCTGTGAGAGCTGTTGAAAAGACTTGTCAACAGGCACATCAGGCACCCCATCACCACAGTTCACACAGGAGGGTGTCAGGGACCAAAACCTTCCTGACCTCTCTGGTTAAGCTGCCTGGCCAGTGCTGTCACAAGTATGGAAACAGCGGAAATCCTCAGTGGACAGAGGACATGGAGAAATCCCAGAAATTTGTAAAGCTTTGGCTTCACATACATAACTCAGCTGCATGTGCACTGAGTTAAAGATCATCATATCTCATAAATATGTATGTTGCCACCATTCCAAGATCAGAGCAGGGAAGAACTGCAGTTTGCTTGGACCTCTGACATATTCTGTGGCTAGTGCTGATATAAAGACAGGGTAAGGTTCAGATACTCTTCAAAATCTTTCAGGCAATTTAGGATTTAGCAGTTTGGCAAAAGGATATGAGAGAATCTATCAATCCTAGATTTGCCATTTCGAACATAGGTTTGGCCAGCTATAGTTGAAGTCATTGTTTCCTGCACGGTGTTCAAGTTCATGGTAGTTGAAATGAACCAATAGGCAACCTCAAGCCCTAAGACCACTGGCTTCACAGATCAACCATCTAATAAAAGAAAGAACAAGTGACAAGAGAAAAAGCTGACAAAGAACTGAACTAATGCCGTTGTAATTACGGCTGATACTAGGATCTAGGGATCCTAGTATCAAGGAATTCAGTGGCAGTGAAAACTCATGAGCATGTCTTTTCGGACAGATTTCTGTCACCTCCACTTGGGTAGAATAACCCCTAAACACTAATGAAAATATGCATAAGAGTAAAAAGTAGCTCTTTCTCTTTTTCTCTTTGAATTGAGGGGGCTCAATGGGTACTAAAAGATGAAGGGTTTATTGGTTCCCTTTTCTTGTTTGCTTCTCAGATTAACTGGGCATTGTTGCTGTGAAAAAGCTTCGACTTAATGTTGCTGCACTTCAGTATGATGTGTTCAGTTGTAAGTCTCAAATCCCAAGTGGCAGCCCACCTGAGATTCCTCCCAGCTAGATACTATCCGAAGTCTGGCAAACAGCACCTTTTTCTTTTGGAGGCAGACCTAGAACAGAAAAGTTAGAAAAATGTTTTGAGTTGGGTATTTAAGTATTCTCAGTGTTTAAAGCTGTAGTTTGGACCCACTCCACTGTGGTTTTCCAGTGTTTTCTTGTTCTGCAAGAAATCATTCTGGTGCATAAAATTGAACTGAGTCCGAGTCTAACTGTCTTAGACCAAGGTAATGATTCAGACCTGTTCCCTCCTTCATACAAGAATTCTACATTTATTGGGTAGCTACATAAAAGCTGAAGAGTGCGTGGGCTCCTGCAGCGAGGTACTCAGGCTGTGTGGAAGTCACTCAGCTTAGAAATTTATGCAGCTAGTTATTTTTCTAAGCTCTGGAAACCCAGCATAGCATTTAAAGAATGCCTAAAGTGGAGAAACTCAATTTTGCCCATCTCAAAGAAATGTATTTGCCACCACCAACAACTTACTAATTAACTGCATTTGGCTTTGATGGTTTGGAAGACAGGAATCAGCAGCTCCAGAGACCTGTATTAAAGAAAGTGCCAGTATATGGGTATATGGATGTCCTTGGAGTCACAGAACAGATTTCTGAATGTCCTCATAGTAGGAGACACATCATGTTGATACTCCAGCCACCAACATACATTATATTTGTATAAAAATAAATGAAAAATTAAGAATCTCCAAAAGCTGTAGCCTTTACATTATATGAAACGCAAATGCAATCAACTATCTGAGAATTTTCATAGTAAAATTAATGTCCTTGACCAGGAGCTGAGGAGATAATGTGTGAATACCTCTTAGATTGAGGATTTAGAGCTCCCAACTACCACGTCCCAAAAAGCCTTAAATGCACCATGTAGAATATTTTGGAGCCATCATGTAGCCAGATATATAAGAAGAGGAAGACAGGGATTATGGATTTTGTTTCCAAGCTCACGTCTGTGTATGTTTTGCTGTTTGGGGTTTTTTAGAAGGTAAACAGCTCTGATAGGAAGAAACCACCAAAATTCCACTCTCGGTCCCTAATTGATGAACAAATAGTGAGGACATGAAAACAACAGTGATATTTCTGACATCTGTGTGGCTCCATCAGACCTGGGGTGATTTCTATGGAATGTGATGTTCATCGTCCAGTTCAGCATTTTTGAGCTATCTTGAATGTACAACAGCGATGGACCCCTCCCCTTTTTGCAATAATGTGACTTTGATTTGCTCTCCGGCCACACGAATCACCTCTTTCTAGCTGCACACATAGTGCTTTTTCGTGTGAAAAAGTGCTCCATCCAAACAATGTGAATTAAAGGTAAAGCAGGCCTAGAGAATTCCTTCTTTGTAATAAGTTATCCATTAAATACCACTTAAGCTTTTCTTGTTTTAAAGCATATGTCAACATAATCTCAAATACTTTTTATAAAGTACTAGTAGTAAGTCATTAAAAATGACAAAAATGTCTTTAATCTATAAAAAATATTTTAATCAACTAAGATATCTTTTTCAACATAACAAAATAAACACAACCCAGACTGGGCTATCTAATCTTCAGCTCACAATGGGATGACTTTACTGCAGAATAACAGAATCACCAGCTAAATTCATCAGGTGCTTACTGTTCTCAGGAGCTTTCAGGTATGTATTCCTCACTACTGTGGAATATCCTAGTTCTTTTTAAATATTTACAGATGTTGAATGTTTATATGCTTGTATTTCCTCAGGGGTAAATGCTTGCACTTTCTGAAAGGTGGCATGATTGAGAAGTAGGAAATAAGGTTTTGGGTAGCCATTGATCAAAGGAAAGGTAATGATTCAATACTATTCCTGATCAGCCATTCTGAATTTCTATCCTCTTCATTTGACTAAAATGACCAGGAATCCTGGAAAAAGCAGAAGAGTCAAGAAAGCAGGAGATAAAAGAGGAGGAACTGATGAAAATATATGAGAATACTGTAAATAATATTTGCCTGTCTGCTCTGATATCATTCTTTGGGAGAGTTCAGTCATGGTAGAGTTAAACACCTGCCATGTTTAACTTCTAATTTTGGGTAGTTTAAGCACACTTCTTATTTGGGATCTAAACAGGACAGTCTGGGGATGCAATGAAGTCACTGTTGTAGTCTGATCTGTGCCCAGCATTACAGAAGCTTGTAATGCGTTCAATGACTGCAAAAATCAGATGAGTTGGCCTCTCCAATTTATCTTCTGGTTTTGCTGATTGCTGTGGCTGTGATCATGAAGTGGGACAAAACTTATCTCACAGAAAATGTGAGGCAGCATTGCAGGGATTATGCTTACTCTGTCATTGGGAGGTGACAGTGCTTGCTGAGGGTCCCACACTGAAAAGGGACCATGAGCTGCAGCCATGTTGCTTCCTTTCAGCCCCCCATCAGTGTGGCCAAAGTGCAATCTGCAAGATATCCCTGAGCCGTAGAAATCCTCTGTCCTTCCACTTGAGAGTAGGAACCTCATAAAGACCAAAGGCATCATCAGGAGTCCTTGAGTGCAATGGAGTTTCACAAGGTTTAGGCCATGCTCATCTGTGAAATGCACAGAGGTTTCCACCAGTATGGAATAAACACTTTCATGTGTTGAGACCACCACAAAACTTAACTTTTCCACCTCCAGCACAGGTCTGTCTTGACTTGCTTTCACTAATACGTATCTTAGCTATTTTAGGGACAGTTTGGGATGATCATATATACATAATATCAATATTTAAATTGAATATTTATCCATGTAGCACACTGCGTAGTTGAGAAACTATGTTGAAAGGTGACCATCTGTTTTTAGAATTACTCTATTTGAAGCTGATCTGTATTTAATATGGTGAGGCTGTAATAAAGATCAACACTCAGCATAAAAGTTTATGAGAATGAGCTTGGTTCAAAACGTGTGCTTGATCTCTGTTCATACTCTATATTTTATTGCATGACAATTATCAAATACTTCTTTTCTGTGATCCTTGTTTCTTTTCGTGCTTCTTCTAATTGAACAGAAGAGACCTCATCAGAGGGTTTTCTGTCATTTAGGTATATAAGTTCAGTTGTAAATCTCTTCATGTTGTTTCCCCAGGTAAATATTTGCTGAGATTTAGTAGTCACAGTGTCTAGCAGTGGACAAATTTAATTTCCATTCTGACAAATTTTGTATGCTAAATTTCATAAATTCATCTCTTCTCCTCAAATTTAAGGTAATTTATGTTTAATGTTGCATGTTAAGTTATGGCCTGGTTCTATAGCCCATAGAAGGAGCTAGGCCTGTAGAACTGACTGATGGACAAAGTTTTAGTTGATTACCTTGGGACCTGGAGTACTGAGTAAACACAAGATCATCCCCTAGGCCTGAAAGCCAATCTCAAGGTTTTCCAGGAGAGAGGGAAAAAAAAAGGGCATAAATCACTCTTTCCACATCTGAACTGAATGATGGACACCACAAAGAACAGCTTAGTGGAGAAATACAGCTCTGCATAGCTGTTATAGTGTGCAGGATGGTCAAAAGGGCCAAGAAAGAGTGGACCTTGTCCTTGCCTGTCTTTCAGTGCACCCAACACTTCGCCCAACACTGTGCTTAGGAATGGTAGGGAGAGCCAGGTGATGAGCTCTGCTGTACTCTACCTAAGGACAGTGGTCTGGTGCTGAGATGTGGGCTTCTGGTCTAACGGATCCTTGGCTGGGACACACACACATAAATGCTACCATGTGCTATTCACACAGCACCTGACTTGTTGTCCTGAGACCCCTAGCTCATTCAACCCAAATTCATCTTGTGGGAAAGCAATGGGAGACCCAGAGAAGATATTTGACCAGGAGACTTCTTTGAAGGTCTCTCTTCATATTTGAATATATTTAGGTGATGCATTGTTGTGGCTTTAGGTTATGTGATGGTTAAGATCTGTTACTCAGACTGTTGGGAAATTTGATCATCCCCGACCTAGACTGTCAGTTTCTATTTGCTGCTGTCCCTGAGCACCAGGAGGACCTATAGCTGTGATACATACCAGAGCACCTTCAGTAAAAGGAAGGCTTTCACCTCCCGAGAATTTGCAGGAACAAAGAGCAAATTTCTTTTTTTTTTTTTTTTTGGTAGTGAATATTTGACAAGAAATTAATGTCTGTATTTGCTGGCAGTTTCCTGGTGGCTATATCCTAATTCCCCTTTATTAAAACAGTAAACACACTGGTTGTGTGTGTGTGTGTGTGTTTTACAACATGCACATTAATGCACACAGATTTCTCTCTCAGTACAGGGATTTTTATACCATTCTTGCAATAAATGGAGCTGTAGTGTAAAGGTGAGTCACAGCTAGCAAGAATGTTTATTGTTTATTACTTATCTTCTCATACACTATGCATGAAAGGGTAGACAAAAGTCACTAAGTATTTGTTTTATTTCTGAGATAGAATCACAGAATCAACTAGGTTGGAAAAACCCGAAGATCACAAAGCTGAACCATTACCCCAGGACTGCCAAGACCACCACTAAACCATATCACTGAAGGCCTCATCTATACAGTTTGTGAACAGCTCCAGAGACCACTTCCCTGGGCAGCCTGTTTCAATGCCCGATCACTCTCTCTTTGAAGAAACTTTTCCTAATAACCAATCTAAACCTCCTCTGGTGCAGACCGAGGCCATTACCTGTTGTCTTATTGCTTCTCATTGTTTATTTGCCTCCGTTTTCTTCAGAAAAGTGCAACCAATATTTAAAAATCTTTGTGAATATGTGCTAAAATTGCTTACTTGTGTAAGAGTTATCAGCCATGTCTGCCCTTGGAAAGTAGCATGCCTCCTCTACAAAAAAGTATTTCAGTAATGCTTATATTTCTCACCTCTGGGCTGGAGAGACTATGAAAAGTATCTCCTATTTTTAACAAATCTTTCAAAAGTACTCAGCCCCTTAATTTCATTATAAATTGGACTTGTACAAATCCTTACAAGTATGGTTGCCCTTTGACAGTTCTTCCTGCTTTAGACTTAGAACAGCAATGGGAACAGGACTCTTGATCACAGCAGGAATGCGTTTATGATCATGCATTGCTCAAGTCTGTTTTTATTTCTCGTTTTATGTAAAATGCTGCAGTAATCCCTTTAGAATTCCCCTCAGCTTAAATCTCAGAGACTGTTCAAGACTGCCTCTTAATGTCTCAAGAGCACTTCAGCTCACATAAGCCTCATATTCAACAGGTAAAGCCCACTTTGTTCTATAGAGATGGCTGAAGTAATGTAAAATTAAAGATTTAATCTTCTGTGGTAACTCAGACTGTCCTCAGTCCAACACAAAGACACTAAAAGTCTGTTAACTTTTAAGTAAGTAGAAAATTCTTTGATTGACAGTGGTCTGCTGTATTGATCCCCCAAACTATGCCACAACAAATTTTATTCCAATTGGGTGAGAAGACTTACTGCACACTTTGGGAACGCAAGGGGATTCATTGCATTATTAACAGGTTTTCTCCATTATAAACTTTAATTGACAGGATTTAAAAGCAATTAAAGTTGAGACCAAACATTTTTGACAAATTAAGGAAGGATTTTGGGGGGCTTTGTTGTTTGGGGAGTTTTTGAAAGCTAAAATTGGACCTAAGCAATCAAAGGAGGGACTGGGCACTTGAAAGTTCAAACGATTGGTAATTATATGAAATGGAATATAGTCTGTATGCTTCTATTCTCAGTAGGAACTTCACACAGGAGCTTAACCCATCTTTATCTTTCATGTATTTTCTCCTAGTTAGTGGCCAGAGGCTTGCACAATGGATTCCACCAATTAAAGTAGCCTAGGCTGACATTTAAAGTGGGTTAATACGGACACAGCCAAATTTAACATGTATTTCCTCAGCCACAAATCTATCAGGTACATCCAAAACCCCCTACTCTTCCTCTCAGCAAAGCACCGAAGATGTTTTAAAGTTGCCTGGGCTGGTATGCCACACTTCTACTAATAAATTTGCTAAGAACAAATGCAATTCACAAATGATTCCAGAAGCAAAGCAGCCAGATTTTGGTGTTACTGCTCTAGGTAATTCTGACATTTCAGGGATGCTTTTCTACCTTGAACTGAGACCAAAAGTCGAAATATTAATTTCTTTGTGTACTTTAGTGCTCTGGGAAATTGCTATTTGCCAGGCACCTAAATAAAATAATTTGTTTGACAACAATTAGTAACAACCTGTTTCCAACACCATAGTTCCAAATCCTCATCAAAGACAGGGAGGACCAGGCAGTTACTTAATACAGAGTGTGATGAATAGCTCCTCATACTAGACCTTATTTTAGATAGTCACTGACAACAGAGGAAGCCCAGACAGCTCACTCCTATGAACAAATACTCATAAACCCATATTTAAGCATCCCAATATGCCAGCTAAATCTTACCCAGAGTAATTAATCTCCTTTAGCTCTCCACTTTGCACATGAAGACCACAGATTTTATAGCCTATCCCTTTTAAAATGTAGCATTAGATCATTCCCACCCTGATATTTCTGCTGTATTTTGAATTTCGTATTTGGGAACTTTATCTCTTTGGAATAAAGTTCTGAGATTTGTAAAATAGATATTAAAGATAACCAAGAACTGAGACCTATGGATCACTCATTTTGCGTCTCTTTTGACAGCTCACTATCTGAAAGTATACAATATCTCCCCTGCTTTACCTTTCTTCCTGTGCTTTCTCTCTCTCTTACATCATGAATTGCATCCAAAATGATTGATTCAGTATTTTGCCTCGGTCTTCAGTGGTGAGAGCTGCAGCCACACCACCCAAGTTGCAGAAGACAATGACAGGAACATGAAGAATGAAGACCTTAAGCCCACTGCAGGAGAACAGGTTCGAGATCATCTAAAGAACCTGAAGGTGCACAAGTCCATGGGACCTGATGAGCTACATCCATGGGTCCTAAGGGAACATCTCTCTCCTGCATGTTTGGGAGATGGCACAAATCTGCAGCCAGTGGACACCTTGAACATGAGGAGCAGAGAGAAAGGGCTGCTTCAGCTGCTCCCTCTTACCCAAAACTCCCTTGTAGCCTAGCAGTAAGACAGAAAACTTTTGAGGGTGCTATCCTCAAAAACTGCTCTGGGCATAGATGAGTCCTGACCTTGCACAACAAGGCTGTGCTTTGTGCTGTAATCAGAAGAGAAATAAGTCTATTTTTATATTCTTTTCTCTTTCAGAATACAGAGGTATTTGTTTTTAATTTTAAAACACCCTCAAGTGCACAAAAAAAAATAATGTATTTGGGCAAAGATATCTTCTGCCAAATTTCTTAAAACCCCAAGGTAAAAGCCCCAACATCTCACCCAGGTCTGCTCAGCTCCATCCAAAACCAGGCACTTAGCTGCTTCTCAGAGTTGCAGTTCTAAATGGTTTGCTGAAAGTGTACAGCCTCATAGACCATTTCATTTTGTAAATGTAGGCTCTGTGAGCAGTGCCAGGATAAATATAGGACTCTAATTACTTAAAGAAAAGACAAGTAAGAGGCAGTGAAGGTTACTCTTGCAGCATCCATCTCTCTAGCTTAGAGCTTTAAACTGTTACCCATCAGCATTGCAGCTGAGTGACCGCTTTGTGATAGACCGTAACAATATATTGAGGCTGGAAAGAAAAGGCAATACATCTGCAAAATGTCCCCCAGCCCAGCTATCATCTGACCACCCTGTCATGGGGCTGTTTAGTCTAAAGCAAATAGTTTAGTAAGATCTTTTCAAACATACAACTGGAAGAACATTGGTAATGTTACCCTACTTAACACCAGTGAGCGAGAAATGCCCAGTCTGTGGGGTCCTATTAGCTCACTAGTCCCTTAAAGTAGGGTCTCAGATAAGTTTTTGTAAGTTTTCAGGTTTTCTATTTCTTATCCTAAAAATAGGAGCAAATCTGTAATTTATCTAGCATCAAATACAACATAGAGGAAAAGCTCTGAGGCCTGGGGCCAGGAACCAAAACAGGTATCTTTGTCTGCTTAGTTCCCAATCACTGCATTAGAGTTGCCATGTCTTGATTTTTAATAACCTTTCCCCCTCCACCATACACACACTTGAATTTTGTACTCCTTTCACTGTAAAATGTCAAATAGGAGATGCAGATTGATCCACTAAGACCAGCTGCTGGGTGTGAATCCAGTGGCTCTTTGGGATCAAATGGATTTGATCACAACAGATTGAGGGAAACTGGACCTGGCTGAGCTCCCCACTGACTAAATCCAGATAGAGCCACATCCTGGAGAGACTTTGCTTCACTTAAAGACCCAATCCTCCGGTATCTGGTGAAACTTTAAGCACTAAGATAACATCATGAACACCTGTAGTACAAATTCAGTTCTAGATGCCTGAAGTTTTCTTTCACTGTGGCTTCTGCATGTAAATGCTGAAGTGTTTGTTTGGCTGTTACCACTTTTGCAGGATGACATTCTCACCTCAGGCGAATCAATGTGTGTTTTACCACTGACTACAATACAGCTGATTTTTTTACTTAATATCTTGGAGCTAATAGGCTTTTACTTGCTACCAGCTATGACTGGGCATTTCTTGATTTAGCTGTGAGATGAAACATTCTTGATGTACCAGCTAAAATTTTTAATCGATGTGATCTAAACCCCCTCTTTTTCCTACTAGAATATTGTTTCTCCCCTCTCCCTGGGAAATCCCATTATCTTCTGCCATGTGTCAAAATCTACCTACTATGTATTGACATAAAGCAATTATATGAGACAAATCGTTCATGTATGGTATGAAAGCTGATAGAAATGACTGCATCCTGAACTGCATCCCTTTGTAGCAATGTAGCGAAGGCTTCAAACCTCATATGGAAATGAGCAAGGCAGGTAAATTACTTTGTCTAAATGGATTTTCATTAGAAGTAGAACCTAAGCCATTCAAAATCACTAATGTTCACTGGCAGGAGCTAAATGGCTGAGTCAACATCACTTTTTGTCTTTAGTGCCGCTTTTCTATAATGCTGAACCACCGAAACAGTCCGATCAAACTTGGCATTACAGAAAGTACACTGCGCCAGATTATTTAAGACATAGACTGACTCATCCTTGGTGTATGACAAATTCTAAGTGAGTTAGTGATCCTTTGGGTAGCTGGGTACAGTTCCCTGTGAGACTGGAACACAGACAGTAGGAGATATAATTAGGGGGTGGCTCTGTCTGTCATTCAGTTTAATTATTCTTATTTATTCTCCATATGTTTCTTCTCTTCATCCTAAATGCTGATTATTTTAACTATGGTGGAAAGGAGAGAAGCCCAACACTCATAAATAAAAAAACCAACCCCAGAGAGTCATCAAGATTCATAAAGTAATTTTGAGCAGGACTCAAAGTTTACGTCTTAAATCCTTCATCTATACGTGCTACAGCCTCCAGCATATGAAGGGAGAAATATAGAGCCATAGAATGGTTTGGGTTGGAAGGGACCTTGAAGCTCATAAAATTCCAAACACCCTGCCATGGACAGGGACACCTTCCACTACACCAGTCTGCTCCAAGCCCCATACAGCCTGGCCTTGAGCTCTGCCAGGGATGGGGCAGTCACAGCTTCTCTGGGCAACCTGTTCCAGTGTTTCATCATCCACACAGTACAAAACTTCCCAGCACCCCTGAGCTTTAACCAGATTTATGCATTGAAGAGGTAAGGACTGTGCTCTACTGTGCATCCAACAGCATCTCTGTGCTCAGACCATGACTAACAGAGATGTCTCCATTAAACAAGCTGGACATAGCTGCTCACATGAAGGTAGATTCCCAACATAAGCATCCTGATATTCAAAACATAGATGTTGACCGATAGCCAAAACTTTCAGTGCTCAGTGATGATTTTTGAATGTACACTTCTGAAGTTTTCTTGTGTGTTGTTATAGGAAGTTATTCTGACTTGCATCTGTACATCTTTATCAAGTGCAGAACAAGAAATATAGTGACAAGACCGCTAGCAGTCTTTCTTGCTGCCTCTTTCAGGATGCACAAGGTTTCTCTGTAAGTCTTAGCCTACGATTCTGAAATTACTTGCCAATTTATGGTCTTGTGCTTTGCATTTGCTTTGCTCTGAAGAATTGCTTTGGATTCAGTCAACAAGATAGGCTAAATGGAAAGCTCTTTTCCTTCTAGTTGCATTTCAAAGCAGTTTAGTTTGTATTATTGGCCACTGTGGTCATTCTTACCATGCTGTTTGTGCGCACAACTGTCATAACTAACACTGTCAGGCCTGCCCCATACTTGTTTCCATTGAGCTCCATTTCATTCAACACAGTAACACAGTTCACATTTACAATATGAATTGGATGGCAGTGCCTTGAGGTAAAAAAAAAAAAACAAAACAACCCCAAAACCAAAATGAAGAACAACCAACCACCAGGAAAAAAAAAAAAAAAAAAAACAAACAAACAAAAAACACTAAACCCCCCCCCCACCAAAAAAACCAAAACCACCCACCCCCCAACAACACAAACCAAAA
>JAOEHY010030733.1:0-23002 GCA_025447955.1 Psilopsiagon aurifrons | reverse complement strand
GTAAACACATCTTCTGCATGGAAAACAATCTGGATCACAGCAGTAACCACAACCCAGGACGTGTGAGGTTTGTTTGAAACCCTTATTTTAGTTTGTTTTCTTGTTGGTTTGTTGCTTGGTTGTTTTGGTTTTGTTCGGTTTACAGCTCCCCCCTTCCCTTTCTTCCCCCCACAGGGAATTGTTTGCTCTTGTTGAATTTGCAGATGTGACACTGTGGGAAAGATGCCGAGCTGTACTTTGTCCCGCTCTGTTGCCCTCGGCATGGATCCGGCTGTTTTCCGGCCAACATTCCTGCACAGTCCCTTAACTTCACAGAAAGCTGAAGGTTGAGGTGGGGAATTTCAGAGTTTCACCACTGCAGGCAGACAGCCCGTGCTATAGAAACAAACAAACTGTGCGGTACAAGCAATTTAAAGTCACAATTCTTGGACTTGGTATGAAAACAAAGCAGACCAGAAACCACAGGCTCAGTGCTCAAAACTGTGAGGGTGCAAAGTGATCTGAATAAAACCAAAAGACAGGGGTGTCCAAGAACAGGCCAGAAATGAGGGAACATGGGAGAAGGTCTGGAAGAGGCTCAGGAGCAGAGGATTAGGAAGAAGAGGAGAGAAAATGGGCGGGAAGGACAGGGGCCAGGGTTCTGCGGTGACCGTAAGGAGCCCACCAGGCATGGCATGTGTTTCACCACAGGGCTTGCTCCACTCCCAGCACAGTCCCTGGGAATGAGCAGTGCACGGGGAAACAGAGGAGGGAGGACTGGTTCTGCACAGGGTCAATTATTCCCGATTATTTAGGGATGGGAAAGGGGATTCTTTCCAAGGCCTGTGGGTAATCAGGCCTGTGCACTGAAGCGTGGCGTTTGTTTCTCCATGTTACCATAGCAGGTATCTCCCCTTGCCTGCGGAGCCATCTCTGTTTTCCTGATCCCTCCCCAGCTCAAGGCCCCTTTCCCTTCTCACCAGACTATGCGGTCATTCCTTGAGGGAGCAAATTCCAGCCAGCTATTCTCTCAGGAACCTTCCTTATTTAGAGAGAAACCACAAGCCAGGGAGATCTGGGATGGGAGGAGAGAGAAAAAGGGCTCAAGCCTGTTTAGAAGCAGCAGCTCGACAGCTGGGAGAGCTTTCAGTTGGTTTATGTTCCTGTTTGGGCCGTGCTTTACAACCTCGAATGAAAACAAATCAGGATTGTTTCCTCTCTCTTGGAATGTCTGTTTAGGATTTTAAAGGAGAGGGGGAACTCCACATGGGTTCTCAGGGATTGTTTCTCCAAAGCCTGCAGTCTCTTTGTCCCCCTGCTAACCTCTCCTGTACACACGTGTATGCATACACATGCTTAGCCCCACAACATAGAGAGATTCATAAAACTGCCCTGCCAGTGGCTGAACAGTCAGCTTTTCACCCTTCTCTTAGAAAGATAAAGGTTTTTCAAGTGTTAGAACTGTGCAGGATAAGCCATTGTGGACCACCACACCACTACCATCAATTTTAGGGTTTTTTCCAAGTCACAAAAGCAGAATAAACCCCCCTAAGAAAAGAAAAAGTCCTCTCCTTGCTCCATTCCAACATCACCTTTATTTTTTTACAGGATAAATTCTAAATGCAGAGTACTGAATTCAAACCCCCTTCTGCATACACGAGCACTCAGAACCTGTCTCAGCCCGACTCCAAGAGGCACTCACGGACACGGAGTGTGATTGTGCCCTTGCGCACCGTGGTGCTTCTCGGCCCCGTTAAAAACTGTTGAAACGGCAAACTGCACCCTACGGCCTCAGAGTGCTTCGTGTGCTAAACTACGCTGCAGCAGCTGAAAGAAGGGACCGCAAGCTCCACCGGGAGAGGGGATAAATTCAAATCCCGCGGAAGCGCAATGGAAAGGGCGGCAGGACGCGAGGGAACCGGAGGCGCCGGCAAGAGGAGAACGGGGCTCGCTGCGCCAGCCCCAGAGCTTGTGGGCAGCAATAAGCAGTGGATCGAGCGAGCCTCGGGGACGTTCTTTAAGGCACAGTCTCCTTTTTAGGCGTGTGTCGGTTCTCCGAGGGTGCCCCAACGCCGCTGCCCCCCGGCAGCCACATAGCCCGCTCCTACCCCAATGTGCAAGGCCCGGGCGGCGAGAGCCGCTCTCGAGCTGTCACGGCAATATCCCCGTGAAGCGACTCGCTCCGGTGCCCTGCCAGGGAAGGAGGAAAGCCCGCGCCGGAGCTGGCTTTCTTTGTGTAATTAACTTTAATTAAAGGCGGCTTCTCCCGGCCAAGGAAGGGAAAACCGCTGGGTGCACAACTCAGGTCGCGCAGGGCAGCGGAGCTCCCACTGCCCGCGGGCTTCGCTACCGATTTTATTGCAAGTTTTTGTGCCGGGACGACGCGGACAAAGTGCTGAAACACACAAAACCAAACCCCAAGTGTCGCGGCCATCCCTGTTCCCCCTCTACCAGCCTGGCCGCGGCGGCCCGGGCGTATTTCCAGCAACCCCGAGCTCCAAAGCCCGGCGCAAAGGCCCTCCGCGGAGCCGCGCCCCTGTCCCCCGCTGCCTCCTTCTAGCGCGGTCGCCCCGCGCCGCAGCAGCGCCCAGCGCAGCCACGGGATGGCGCTCGCCGCCACCATGCCCCCCCGAGAGCCCCTCTATTTGCATACGCCGTGCGGATTGGCCAGCGTCATCACCTCGTCATTTGACGTCAAAGGCTCGCCGGCCAATGGCTCGCGGGCGCCCCGCCATTGGCTGGCGGCGGGGACGTCAATCAGGCGGTATTTGCATGCCGGGCGCGCCGCCGTGGGAGCGGGGCTCGCAGGGGGGGCTCGGGGGAGAAGCGCCGGCGTCCGCCGGGCGCGCGGGGTCACTGCGCGCAACAGCGGCGCCGTCCGTGAACGCCCAGCGCTGCGTGAGGCTCTGCTGCGCATCAGCTCCCTGTGCGCACATGGAACTGATGAGGAACCGCGCCCGCCAGGCGCTCACACCGGGGCTGAACTACACACCCGCGTGCGCGTCCGTGCGGGGTTAAGCGGTGGCGAGACCGTGCGATCGGCTCCTCCACAGGAGCTGAAGTCGTAGGACACCACACACACCCCGCCATACCGGCCGGCCCGTCGGCATAGCATCCCCCCGCGGGGTGTAAGTCGGGCAGTAGGAAGCCCACTCCCCTCCGCACCGTTCCGGCCTCTCCCCGCAGCATAAACGCAAGGCCGCGGGAGAGCCCTGCACCAGAGAGCGCTCCTCCGGTGGGGCACCGCTGAGCGTGGCTCCTGCAGCGGGAAAAGCGACACCGAGTACAAACACCCTGCAGCCGGCCGCTTACTGCAAGCACGGGAAGCGGCGCTTTAGGGCGAGAGGGCTCCGGGCTTACTCCGAGCCCGCTGTACACAGCGCCCGCTCGGCTCCCCGGAGCCGCCGAGACGCCATGCGTCACCGCCGGGAGCTGTCCGTCATTCTCCCCCGCCTCTGACGTCACCGTCGTCGAGCACCAATCAGCCGACCGGCTGGGAGAGTGCGGGGACGGTGATTTACGCTCTTAGTAACGCGACTGAGAGGAAAGCAAAAGCGGTGCTGCGGGACCGCCGGGGCCGGGGCCACACCGGGGTCCTGCCCCCGCCGCCCGGACGCGGCCCGTTACTTAGGGGAATGAATGTGATGAAGGGTCGGGAGCACAAGTGTGAGGAGGAACGGCTGAGGGAACTGAGGTTTAGTCTGGAGAAGAGAAGGCCCAGGTGAGGCCTCATAGCTCTCTAAAACTATCTGAAAGGAAGTTGTAGTGAGGGTGTCTGTCTCTTCTCCCAAGTTACAAGTGATAGGAAAAGAAGTAACAGCCTCAAGCTGCACCAGGGGATATTTCGACCGGTTATTGGGGAAAATTTATTCACCAAAAGGGTGATCAGGCATTGAAACAGGCTGCCCAAGGCAGTGGTAAAATAACCGTCCCTAAAAGTACTCAGAAACCATGTAGATGGGACCCTCAGTGACACGGTTTAGTGGTGGACTCGGCAGTCCTGGGGTAAAAGTCTTTTCTAACCTAGTTAACTGCACGGCAAGCAGAAATACCAGCGGCTGCTGCGCACAGGAGACACAGTGAAGCAACTCTGATGCTGCTTCACTCCAACCGAGGGTACACAACGCAGCTGTTTTAACGAGGGGACCAAACCAGCCCCAGGTGTGCCCTGACTCTCATTGCCCTTATTCACTGCAGAATAGAAGCCGAGCAGCCTCCAAGAGGGGTTGGGTGACATCACAGGGGAGCGGCTGTTTCGTCACGGGTGGGGGGTACCGAGGTCTGTAGAAGTGGTTCCCCCCGCAGCAGGGCAGGGTGTTGGATTTCCGCCGCGGCGGTGAGCTGATGTTTTAATTGCCCGAAGCAGCTCTATTTTTTCCCCTCCTTTTCCTTTTTTCCTTGTAAATAAAGTAAACACAAGAGGGCGTTTCGAGCCTTTGATCCCTGCTCTGTACAGTAAGGAAAACAACCCATGAACTTCAAAAGGGCTGGAGGCATTCTGGGGTTAATTTCGTTTCCTAAACTCCTGAACACGGCAATAAATCATAATTTCCCTCCCCTCCAGGAAAGCCTTAATAGGAGGAATATGTACCCAAAAGCGCCTTTCGCCATTGGCAGCCTCTGAGACAGCGTAGGCTGTCGTCTGATGGATCAGACTTCTTGCAGGAGATATTATAAATCAAGAGGTTTAATAAATCTTTGGAGGCGACTGCTACGGAGGGATCGGGGCGGGAGCGGGGAGGTGTCCCCGGCAGTAATGTGGGTACCGTGAAAATTCACTTCCTCGCAAGAACTCCATTAAGTAAACCTAACACCGAAATGTTGTCTGGCAATCTGTCTTGAAAAGGTTACAGTGTGTTAAAGATTTGGAAAGCTCCATAAAGCAGTAACGATTATGAAGTACAGCTTAAAGGTTTATCAAATGACTTCCCATGCCGGGGCAATCTTTAAACCGAAGGCAAAACCTGAAGCCTGTGATCTTTGCAGCCCTAGCCCATAAATGCGTTTGAGGAGGGATTCTGTTTTCTGCCTCTTTAGAGTATCACTTCCCTAACACGTAATTTAAATCTACTTTTCAGGAGTCGGTTTCTGGTTGTAAAACTAATACCGAGCAATTAGACGTGGTGCTTTAAAACCGCGTCGAGATAAGCGCGGTACGAAGCGGCACGCACCCAAAACCAGTGGATGAACTTGTCCCTGAGGAGTGGAGAAACGTCCCCTAAATCCGAGCTTAGGAGAGGGGGGAGACAAACTTGTGCTGTGACCGGCACCGGCAGCCTGGTCACAGCACGGCGCGGAGGCGCCTCCGGGCTCTCCCCTCGGTGGTTTCCGTCCAGGGGCTGCCGCGCCGTTCCCTGCACACGCAGAGGCACAGACCGGCTCTGAATCACCCGGGTGTTTTTAAAGGGGGTTCTTTGATCTGGCCAAGTGTCAGAGTCCCGAAAGCTGGGACTCAAATAACACGTCGTTACGGCAAACAAATTTCTGCAGTCAGCTTTATGGCTTTATTGTCTATGGCACGAATAAACTCGGGGAATTAGCAGGTTAGGGAGGAGGGGGAGGAAGCAGAAAGCTCGCCTGAAATAAAGCACACATCTGTTTCCAGGAGAAAATATGGTAAAAAACACACACGGAGACAAAACCCGGCTGTACGGACAGGGGCAAGCACCGCCTGCCAGCACTGAAGTGGCCCTTAAGTGGATATTTACATTTACAAAGGGTTTTCAATCAGTCTTTTTATAATAATCTGTGTTATGTGTATTTTGCAAGACACACATACCCACCAAAAAAAGCTTAGTGTAAGCATATACAGTGATACATTCACGGTTCCTTTTGCATGTGCAAGCAGGAGCACTTAAAGCAGATTACCACAAAGTTTATATAGGGGTAGCTTTTTATGGGCTTGTGTATTAATAGTCTCTAATAAAATAAAGCTTAGTGTGTATGTGTGTGGTTTGAACCGTCCAGTTCTCAGTTTGTTAGGTAGCCAGGCCGGGTAGTATCAAAGGGGGCATATACCTATACCCATGAACATGTATGGCTAAATCCGTAGACTTCTGTGTTTGTGTGCACACGTACCGAGACATAGTTTCTGACCTGGGAGAACAATATATCATCTCTGATATTTCAACAAGTGCGGGGTTTTTTATGGCTAAAATGTTTTGTGAGCCTGCACAACTGGAAATAATGGATTTTCTATGAGATATTAAGAAGAATGCTTTTGCTTTTTCTTTCTTTTTTTTTTTTTTTTTTTTTTCCTTGAGAACTCTTCAGAAGTTTGGAAAATAAAATCCCAGAGATTTGCGTGGGCATTAAATCGTTTCGTTCCCTGGTTGCTCACAAGTGGGTAGGTTCCCGCACACTCTCTGCACACACACGCGTGCTCCCCTTTGTAGAGGAATTTCCATCAAGCGTGAAAGTAAGCCGGTGGGTGTTAAACAATACTACTTAGGACCTTTTCATCCACCAGCCTAGTTTCCCTAAGTTGTTGCGTACGCAACTGATTTATACGTATTTTATAGATAGATATTTTACATGGGTGTATGTGCATTATAAATGCATTTACACATACGTTTAATGTAGCAAGAAATGTAGACAAGTTAGTTTGAGCGCGGGCTCCTGGGAGCTCGGCGGTCCCCCCGACGCCAGCCAGCGGGCTCGGTAGCTGTGCCTCCCGCTGAGCGAAGAGGCGCGGAGCGGCCGCTTGGTGGAAGCGGCGTGTGCTGGAGGTAGCCCCGTCTTTGGCCGGGACCCTGGACGTCCGGACTTTATTCCCTACTGTAGCCCGCAGTTTCCAGGCTCTTTAATAAGTCCAAATATTTACCCTCTAGAAAAACTCTTTCTGTGGGTGCCCGAAGGCCGGTAACCTTCGACAGGAGCCGTCACACAACACTTCCCGGTAATGGACCACAGTGAGCGTACATCTAATTTATTGTGCTAAAAGTTATTGCAAAGGCTACGGGAGGGGGGCTCCGGGCTACAAATAAGAGTTTTACCATTGAGCGGAAAACGCCGCCCTTAGGTCAGCCAGGCAAAGCCACGGGGTATCCGATCCGACCCCATCATCCATCCCACGGGCAGACGCTTTCATGCTTATTTTTTTGAGGAAAAAAAAATACAACGGGGGGGGGGGGGATCAAACAAAAACCACCGGATGCTGCAACGCGATCCCCCGGTAATATGGCACGCAGTATCTTGCCAGCTTATCTCCTAAAGCAAAATGTTTCCCCTAGATTCCCTCGTCAGGAAATCGTTCCCGATTAAACGGGGGGAAAGGGAAAACCCCCTCAGTCCCCGCTGTCGACGATACCAGTGCCGATCCGGGGGCCCCGGGATCTCCGGGCTCTGTCTGGGGTACCGCGGGCTGAACTGAGCCCCGCCTCGGGTGGGAGCAGCCCCGAAGCCTTTTAAACCGGGGGTCCGGTTCTGGCTAGCAAGGGGGGACATTTCCAGCATCACCAGCGGGCGGCAGCTGCCCGGCAGCCGCAGCAGCGCCCGTGGGGGCAGAGCGGAGGAAGCCCGGTGGGATATTACCCTGTTTATTTTCCCTTTGATCCGTAGGAAATAGGTCCTGCACTGCGTGACCCATTAAACTAATAAGATTATAAAGATCAGCGAGAGGGGATAGGGTCGCTAATGGCTCCCATCTGGGCAGGTTTCGGCTAGGGGATATTAAACACGGCGAGGCAGCGGGCTTGGGTTACAGAGCCGAGGCGGGACCACACATCGCCCCAATTAGCGCGGCGGGGCGGAAGGGCCCGGGGGGCCGGGGGCTGCGGGCCGCGGCGGGACCGAGGTGAGCCCGCCCCTCGTGCATGCGTCACCCGCCCCGCCCCTCGTGCGTATGCAAATAGGCACCGCCTCTATGCAAATCACCTCGGGCGGTCCGGGAGGCGGTGCCCGGACCTTATTTCAATAGCCCCGCCCACAGCGTGACGCAAACGGGGCTCTCCACCAATGAGAATGAGCGCAGTCTCAGGTTGCGCCCAAGGGTGCCCCCGCTCCTCTCCGCCCCTCCAGGGCACGCCCCCTGGCCGCGCCTCCCGGCCAATAGCAGCGCAGCATGCAAATGAGAGCGGGGCGGTGCGCACCCTGCTGCCGCTGATTGGGCGAGCAGGCACCGCCTCCAGGCGGCTCCGCCAAACGGGGCGGGGTGGCTCGCTATTGGCCGGCGACGGGGGCGGGACGGATGACGCGCAGGGGGCGGGAGGCGCGCGGGGCGGGCTCCTTGCTCCGCCCTTCCGCCCCTCGGCTCGTCCCGCCCGTGCGGGCAGCGCGGCACCTCCCACCGCGGGGAGCGCCTCCGCCTCCATCCGCCGGACCCATAATGAGCAATTAGCGTTGGGGCTGGAGGGCGGCTGCTCCCCCGCCCCGGCTCGGAGCCCGCCCCGGCGCACGGCGGCTCGTAAATCACCGGGAAGCGGGTGGCAGCCCCCCGGGAGGGAGGGTTGTCAAGCTAAAGCAACGAGGGCCGGGTTTAAAATACCGGGCTTGTCCGTAACCCTCCCCCTTCGCGGTGCATAGAAAATGTGCTGTTAACGAAACGGCGCCCTCGAGCCGCCAAAGTCGTGTCTAAATGCCAATTAAAGAGTTCCCCCTTCCCCCCGCCGTTTTTAAATGAAGAGAAAAGCACTGGAACTATTCGCTCTAGGCAGTGGTGTGCTGCTTAAGTGCCCAAGCTTCGCCTCTCCATAAGTCAAGTGGTAATCTGCTGTGATTTAAGCGATTGCCTTGCCACAAGCGATTTTCTAAGTGTTTTCCTCGGTCACTTTTAAAACGAAAATCTCATGGTGGTCAATGGAATCTTGAAGGCAGCGGTTTAAAATGTTTATTTCTAGTTAGCAGCTTAAGAATAAAAAAATCTGACAGTGTGCATATATATATATAAAGCTTATATATTTGTGAACAATAATTCTTCGCTGTTCTTTACCCTTTTTTACTATTTATTACCTTTTTTGCTGTTCTTTAACTTTTTTGTTTTTACAGTGCGTCTCCTACCATTGACACCGCATTTCACAAGTTGTTCTTTGCTACATTTCCTGAATACGCACGGACTGATCTCTGACATAAAAACTTCTGGGAATAATACAACATAATTTCAGGGTGTACTGTGGCTTCAGATCTTACCGCAGAGCTGGCGAAGCAAATGCATAGACAACATCTAAATCCCTTATAATGTCAGCAAAAACCTCTCCACAATTAGTTAATACGTGAGAGTGGTTTGCAATGGACCACTCTCCATTCATGAAGGCTTTTTGCAGTATTCTTTCTTAATACAAAGTAAAATCCTTGTCGTGAGTTTCGTTAAGCTTCCCGACAGCGTGAAATCGGCGGCTCAGGCACGGGCAAGTTAGGGTTCTGGTCTTGTCACCTCTAATGTAGTGAGCGCTTGCTATTTACCACGACTTCTGGGATAAAGTGTTCATAATTTATGCAAATATACGGACAACGTCTCTGCTTCAGGATCAAGCAAATGGAAAAAATGAAATACCCATCTAATAACAAATGAATCCAATGAAAAATGGAGGGAGCGATATGGGATGCTGGATATGCGTCGTTTTCAGGGCTCAGACTTGGGCAGAAGTACACCTAGTATGTGATTGCAGGACATAGTGTTACAATGCCAAAGTCTTCTGCATTCGTATATTTGATGTATGAAGTTTCCCCAGTGCCCGAGAGAGTCAAGAGCAAGTCTGCAATTAATGTCTTTCTCTGCTTGTCAGCATGCCTTCGGGGGAGTTATTTTTAAATTAAAAATGCGTGTCTCTTCAAAATAATACTTCGAAACACGTAAAATGCCTTTTTTTTTTTTTTTTTCAGCTACATTGTTAAAATTTTTGTACACTGTTTTCCAAAGTTTCAGTTGCTCGAGTTATTTAATAAGGGAGTTATGTATGTTTGCCGTATTGCTGCTGACATAAGTGACATGGTAAACCACTCAAAACAGAGATAAAGGGTTCTGTTAAACCCACATGACAGGACGAATTTGTAGTTAATTGTGTGTTTTCCTAGACATTATCTGCTTCTTGTTATTTAGAGATCCTTCAAAACAGCAAATAGTGGGCTGTTCATATAAGGGTATTACGAATTCCAGCACAGAATGTAACACAACTGCATCAGCTTGGTTTTTTACCTAAATCAGCACAGGTAGAAACATTTCCTGCTAGCTGGGGATCCGTGATATTGTCAGGCTTATATGTTATTTAAATCCTGCAGTTTATTTTACTCAAACTGCAAAGGGAGTTTTGATGGATAAAGAAACAGGATCGATCCCATGCAAAAGAAAAGGAAAATTCTACTGCTGAACAACAGGTATCAGCTTTTTTCTCTTGTCTTAAATCCTGGTTTAGTTTAGCTTAGCTTTCCAAGTTACTTTTGAGATACACATCATCCGCATGTCTAAAAATCTCTGGCACAGGATGCTACAGGTCCATGTAGCTTAGTAGGACTTTTGAAAGTATTATGTAGCTGTATGGATAATAAAAATCAAGTCCTGGTAATACAGGCATGTGCGAGGGATACAAATACTTGTAAAATTACTTTAACTTGTCTCTTAATTTGCATCATCTGGTATTGCTATCTATCTGAAGCAGAGCACTGAAATATAGAAACCATTATTGGTTTTGCCGAGTTTTTTTTTTTTTTCCTTTTTGATATCATAAATCATCTTATTCTCTGCTTCATTCAAGGATGGTTAACCCTGAAAATAAATGGGAGTCTTTCCAGCAACTCTGACTGACACTGGATTATGCCCTAAAGGAATTATGCACTATATTTCATGTGGTGCCAAAGAACTAATAAGTATGGAATCTGATTAGATCTGTTTTTCTCGGTGTTACAGTTACTGTGGTATGTACCACTGCTGCATAGTCATTTTCCAGCTTATGTCTGTTTATGTATGTTAGAGAAATGGATTCGTTCTTCTACATTAATTTCTTTCATGCCACTATGTTGTGGAAGAAAGTAGATCAGTGAACTCTGCAGGGAAACCATTATTGCTTAATGCAAACAGAGATGAAAGAGTGTTTTATACCTGGGACTGTATTGCCTAGTGACAAGGGTAGGATAAAAAAGTGTAACTCCTTATTTCTGTTTCTGACCTCAGGGACCAGGTGCGTGACCTTGTCTCAATTTAGAGGTCTGTAGGTGGTCTGTCAGGGGTTGCCTCCTGGAAGCAGGTTGAGGATCCTGTTTGTAAGTGTTTCATGAATCACTGTTGAAAGATTTGTAGAAATACAAAACATGGTGTGGAAACAGAAACAACTTCATAGGCAGAAAGCGCGGAGTTCCCGCACGGCCAAAACATTTAACCCATGGCTGTAAATCAAAAATACCGGGAATAATTCACAGATCATCAGGACACCGATCTTCCCTGTACTAAGCACAAACTGAAGTCTTTAAAGTAAAGTAAGTGCAGAAAGCACACTTGCTGGACATGAGAGAGAAGAGCTCACGTAAAGCACACTGTAGTAAGTGCTCAGTGAAGTTTTTCTTCTTTTGAGTATTTTTAGTGGCACAAAACCTGCTGTTTGAATGAGTTGGACGCTTGAAACTCCTCTGTTAATTTGTTATTTTGTTGTTTGTCTGGGTTATTTTCCAAGCCATGTCTGAGCTTCTGAAACCCAGTTTCAGCAATCTTCTTTTCCATGATTTCTGCCAAAACAGAATTACATGTCAGTTTGGTGGTGTAGGTGCAGATTGTCCCAAAGCAGGCTAAGGAACTTCTTTCAGTTTAGATCTTTATAACTGCAAGTTCCCTCCCTGCCCCCCTAGTTCTGTTTGATTTATTTATTCATGGTAAAGTTTATCACATTCCTGCATCCTGATTGTTTAGTGTGAAGCTCATGTCACATCCCTATATAAATGAAAACCTGTTCTGTAAACCTCACCTTGCTTTCTGGAAAAAGAGAGATGTGCATGTAGCTTTACAAACACCAGGTGCTTATGAATGTGAATGCCATCCTACAAATTGCTGGACCACGGAACAGAAAGACCGGAGTGCTATATGATAGAAGGGTTAAGATACTCAAAACTCTGTTGGTGTGCAAGGTCTCAGGCTGATTCACCAGGCAGCATGAGATTTGCTCTGGATTCCTGACTGATTGCAAAGGCTGCTCTAAGAAACAAAGGCAGGTTGGCAGCTCTCACCTCTCAGAGCAAGAAAGCTGTGTTATAGCCAGTGCAGGAGAGCAGAGCACTGAAGTAATTCTTTATTCTGCCGCAGGAAGGTAGGGGGACTGTGGCAACTCTGAAATGTAGCTCCTGAGTGCTGCTTCAGTCCTTCACTTGAATACCATGGCACCAAACCAGAATGAATAAGAGGGAAAGAGAGAAAGGGGAGCAATTAGAATCAACAGCATCTTAGATGTGAGCTGCCTTAGCTCAGGTTAGCACTACCTCTGAACACAAGGTGACTTGACATTTCTTGACCATGTTTAAAGTTTAAATACAGTTATTTAAATAACTCAGGGTTTGTTTTTTTCTCCCATTGTTAAATTGTTTTGTGCAACCTGTTTTGGTCACTAAGCACCTTTTCTCATCAGTAAACCAAAACACTTATTCCATGCTTTTTTAGCCATCAGAAATCTTATTCAGTGCCAACACAAAAAACAATAGCAAAGAGAGAATCTTGTTCCCCTTTACCAGCTCAAACACACATGGCAACTGCAGAGGCACAGGGCAACAGCTGCCTTTCTGATGCAGAAAGTCAGGGATAAGTATGGCATTTGGTATCCTCCTATGGAGGCAGAAAAGGCTCAGGGTTTGCCATTTAAATGAATGTCCTCATGCATTTGTCACCCCCTGTTCCCGTGAAGTAAGTGTCATACAGCTGTGGGGCTGCTGTGTTAACTGCGCAGGGAGCAGGAGAACCCACAGCAGTGGGGAGATTGGGTGATTTGGTGGTGCTCACGTTCTGCCTCCTCCCAGCAGTCTGTGTGGCAGCTGCTTTTCTGCCCCGAGCCTCTGTGGTCACACTCTCACCTTCCAGCTTGGAGCCAGGAAGGCACAGGCTGGTTCTGGGGTGATAGGAGCCTTAGCATTGTGAGCTCTAAACAGAAAGGACTGGATTTTGCTGTAGAAAGGATGGCATAAAGTGCACATTTGGGGCCATCCTGTCTCTCTCTTGCCATAACATAGCTGCTCTTTGCCTGTTCCCCAGAGCTTTGCTAGTACATAATTTCCAAATTATCATTTCCATCTTGTGAATATGGAGATGCTGCTACAGTAGAGTTCATCCTCAGGAGATAATATTACACGTTTTAAATTGCTCTCCTTGTCTTTTCCCTGCAGATGTATTTTGTGCTAAGAGGGAACACAGTCTTCAATACAAACTCAGTAACAACATGGTGAGCTATAATAATTATTGGACCTGTTAAGTCTATTGTGGAAATAAATCTTCAGTGAACCAACATTTTCCCTCATATGTTTCACAGAGAGACAGTAACCCCCCTGCTGTCAATGGATTAATGTGCTAAAAAAAGCTGGAGTTCATAGATAAATCTTGAGATTATTTCTCATTTACATATTGGCTTAGCATTTATGTGCACTTCTATTTGTGTGATACTCATGGGGACAATCCAGGAAACAGTATGAATCATCTAATATGTAAGAATTAGGCTACAATAGAAGGGGGGAAAGCAATGGGGGTTTTCTTTTCTTTTTTTTTTTTTAATTTATTTTGGATTCATGGGAATAGTCTCTGTGATTGCTTTAATGATCCAGCAGTGTATGCACGGTATTCCAGAGCTGGTTTTGCAGCTGTCAGATGCTGGAGCATACTTAAAGAAAACTTTCTGTGTTGTGACTCATTCATAGCACACTTTATCGCAAGGACTGTTGGTGATGGTGGTGGCTTGTGTGACATTGTGGCTCACACATAAACTGGCTTTATCTTCTTATTTATGGGGAAGAAATCAGGTCAGAAGTATAACTGAAAGCAGGACCAGTGTACTTCCTATTTCCTGTGAAGTCCCCAGAGCTCTACTTTGAAACCATTATTGTTGTTAATTAATGATTTGCCAGCTGTCTGCACTAATTTTATAGCATTTATGTATGCAGAGCCATTGTGCCTCAGATTCCTGCTTTAGAGCCCTGTGAGACACTACAATGATAAAACCAGCATCACACTTACATGCTCATTTGTTATTTTGAATGTGGTTTGCTCACAGAAAATTTCCCTTTTTGCTTTGCTAACTGGAAGGTTGGATGAAGAGCTGTAGCAGCAGCAGGGATTTACTGTGGGACATTTTAGGCATTTTCATTTTAAACCTTTGCTTCATTTAGGGCAGCAATACATCAGGACAATAAGGCAAAGTGGCCTTCTGTGGAGTCTTCTTTTGGAGATACACATCAGGTTAAAACTGGAGTGAAAATGCTAAGCACAGTGATGTGTTAGGCAGACAGATTCTTACAGAAATCATAATTCTGTGTGTGTTTGTCACCGCCCCACTGCTCTGAAAGCCTACACTCAGCTGCAATGCATGCATGACTTTGCTTGCCTCCTTTCATTACCATTTCATAAACCCTTGTTATCCCTGAAGGTCTGGGAAACCAGATAGTTGCAGTGACGCAATTCCCACTGACCAACTCAATTTTGTTGTAGCAGTCCTGCAGTTACCATTGACTAAAAGTTTGGTCAGGGTTTTTTTCCATTCCCTGCTTTGAAGGCTTGCATCAATGTGGGCTTTGGCATTTCTGCCAGAAATGATAGTATTTCAGCTGTGGATTATTGTACACAGACTATACAGTTTGTAGAGTGGGACTCTGCTACTCCAGAACTGATGAACCTGAATTGGATGGGTGTCCTTGTTTCATCTGGGATACAGTCAGTTTTCTTCCCAATAGTTGGTACAGTGATGTGTTTTCGATTTTGGAGTTTGGATTTAGGATGGAGACCTCATAGCAGCCTTCCAGTATCTGAAGTTGGCCTACAAGGATGCCAGAGAGGTTCTTTTCATCAGGGATTGAAGGTATAGGAAAAGGAGTAATGGGTTTAAACAGCATTAAGTTCAGATTAGATATAAAGAAGTTCTTTACTGTGAGGGTGGTGAGGGACTAGAATAGGTTGTCCAAAGAAGTGGTAAATGCTCCATCCCTGCAATGTTCAAGGCCAGGTTGGACAGAGCCTTGGTTGACATACCCTAGCGTGAGGTATCCCTGCCCATGGCATCGGGGTTGTAACTGGATGATCTTAAGGTCCTTTCCAACCCAAACCATTTTGTGATTCTATGGGAATAATGTGGATAATGACACTCATCGATTAGTTGTTGCTAAGCAGTGGTCAAGGACTCTTCAGCTTCTCACACCACTGTACCAGTGAGTAGGCTGAGGCACAAGAAGCTGGGAGAAGACACAGCCAGGACAGCTGACCCAAACTGTCCAAAGGGATATTCTGATTTTCTATACCATAGGATGTCATGCTCAGTATACAAACTAGGCAGGAGCCACTGCTTGGGAATTGGCTGGGCATCAGCTGGTAGGTGGCAAGCAATTGCATTGTGCATCACTTGCTTTGTATATTCTAATTGTATTATTGTTATTATTAGTAATGTTAATACCCCTTCCTTTTTATGCCCTATTAAACTGTCTTTATCTCAACCCATGAGTTTTACTATTTTTCCAATCATCCTCCTGCCAGGGAGAGGCAGTGAGCAAGAGGCTTTGTGGTGTTCAGCTACCCTCTGGGTTAAACCACAACAGTCCTTTTCTGGGACCAAACATGGATCCCAAAGGGTTGAGATAACAGTAGATCTGACCAGAGCATGTTAAAACAAATTTGTAATAAGCATTTATTATATCAGTTTAAGAGTCACGGGTCACAATGTTGATTTATTTGCTGTCAAAGTTGCTGCACTTGTTCTCATGGCTGTGTTGTGAACACCTTACCCTGGAGGAGACAAGAGGAGTCTCTTTTTCACTCTCCTTCACCATTCCTTTCTCCTTCACTTTTCTCCTCCAAACTAGTTACAATAGCTCTTGAGAATTTTAATATTCTTGGGATAGTCAAACTGTCTGTTCCTGTTGATATGTCTTCTACTCCTGAATGTGTTTCAGGTCTTGTTTAAAGCTAAACAACTCTTTAAAAATACCAGCCAGAGATCTGTTCTGAGGCTGAATAGTTGTGAGTGGCAGGGTGTGGGGGATAGTACGGGCCAGTGGTCACCTTCAGTGCTTTGGAACTTCACTCCTGAACAAGTGCAGAATACTGAAAAACTATTAAAACAGACAAGGTATGCTGTCGTCCTGGCAATATCAGAGAGGTACAAATCACTGCAATATGCTGAGGTCTTGCCTATGCCTACAGAGCCCTGCTCAACACTATTCAGTATCCTCAAAGGAAAAAGAAAGTCTCTGGGTCTCTTAACAAGGTGGTAGGTATTGCAGCTACTCCAACCCCTGCAACAGACACTGCAGCTGAACCAGAGAATGAATCTGCATCAGTATCAGTTGCCCCTATACGCAAGAAGAAATACTGGAAGTGAAAGTCAACGCATCTCGTAAAGGAAGAAATTCTTCCTTTACTAAGGGAAGAGGTGAATCAGGTATACTACTCAGAAGAAGGGCCACCAGAAGAACAGGATGAAGAAGAGGCATAAATTACGAGTTCCAGAAGCAAGGCAGTAACTCAGATCCTTACCACTGAGTGAGCTGTGAGATGGGCAAAAAGATTTAATCAATCTTCCAGGCAAGCACATTGTCATCTGGCTGCTCCAGAGCTGACATAACAGGACCAACAGCCTGGAATTAGAGGATAGGAATACCAGGACCTGGGGATCGCTTTCTGAGGAAGGGGCACTGACAAAGCCATTGGAAAGGAACACAAACCCTCAGCATCTGGAGGGAGCTTCTGGCAGGCATGAAGGAAAGTTATCTCTTCAAGGAAGATGTTGTATCTCACCCAGGCAACTGGAGCACCATGGAGAGAGGTATCCAGTACCAACCATGCACCATCTTTCCTGCCCTGAAGGATTATTATGACAGACGGAGCCCAAAGACATGTACTAAATTACCTCCATGGACATTTTAGAGGGATGACCGATAGACTAAGGGTAGGATATCTGTGTTTATATATCAAAAGATAGGAAAGGTGGCCATGATCATTTGGCATGTATTAGAAAGTATGGGACCTGGGCATGATGTAAATGGTATAGAATATGGGGTTGATACTGTCCTTGATTCATCTGGGATAGAGTTAATTTTCTTCCCATACAGTTGTTGCTAAGCAGTGCTCAAGAACTCTTCATTTTCTCACACTGTCCTGCTTATGTCTAGGATTGGGGGCACAGGAAATTGGGAGGAGACAGCCAGGACATCTGACCCAAACTGGCCCGAACTGGTGGTGAGCAACAGCATTGTGCATCACTTGGTTTGTATATTCTAATTATTCTGTAACAACAATTAAAACAATATTTCCCCTTCCTTTTCTGTCTTACTAAACTGTCTTTATCTTAACCCACAAATACAAATTTCATTCCTTTCCAGTTCTCTCCCCCATCCCACTGGGAGGGGGCCAGGAGTGAGCAAGCAGCTGTGTGGTGTTAAGCTGCCTGCCAGGTTAAATCACAACACTGGGTTAGTGTTTGGGCTAATCCTGACCTCCTGCTGCTTCTAGTTCCTCTACAGGGTTTATATTTTGCATACCTACTCCTTGAAGTTATTGTTTAACTTGCATATTATTCTCTGTAGCCAAAATACTCTTTCCTAATGAGTGAAATAGAAAACCAACCAACCAAACATAAGTTTATCTAAAGCACCTATGGAAGTCTTATTTTTAAAAAGAGCAGTGGTTTAAAGTGAAAATAAAGCAATGTTACAGTAATTACAGTTTTCAGTAATCCGAGTAGTGATAGGGCCCCTATGCACTTGAACTACTAAGGGTTTTGCTGTATTTAAACTTGAAGCAAAGCTGCATGTGTCTCACCTCCGTAAACAGAAAAATTTCCATGGAAGCCAAGTAATGCCTTGGAGTCTTTTGAAATAGAAAGTGTTATACAAATGTTGAATTGCCACAGTGACAAAAGAATTAGATCAGATGGTGGGTTTATAGGTACATGTATTGCACAGGGGCACTCTGAAGAATTACAGATCACCTCTAAAGCCAGACTGTGCTTATTTCTATATTGGTTTTCCACTCCCCTGTTTCATCAGACCGCAGCTTCTGCTGTCTTTATCGGATTTGGCCATTTATTGACAAATGCCTTTCAAATAAGCACCTTAAAGTACTTGAATATATGTTGATTTATTAAGGTCATAAAGCAAATAAAAAAAGATTCTTAGATACCAGTGGACACAAAATATGCCAGAGGATTTTTCTTCTCCTCCCTGCCTCCCATCCCAACCCATCCTTTTCAGTATTGAACAGGTCTGAGAACAATCCAATCCGCAAGGTCAAGATAGGGTCACATTTCCTGACCTGCTTGCCCCCACCTCTTGATAATCTAGAAATGAAAATCAATTCCTGTCTTCGAGCTTGTGAGGAGCTCATAATTGCTTTAGACTAAAGCACCGAGTGCCTGCTTTTTCTGCTACCTTTCAATTCTTGGAGATGGGGATGTCATTTTTCAAGCCGAGTCCACTGTCAGGATTAGATTGCGTGGTAACCAAGTAGAAAGATTTCTGTTCAGAATGAGATTTCTTCTCATTGCTGTGCCTTTTACTCAGGTCCAATTTGTTTTTTTCACCATTATCTATAGGGATATCATAGTATGCTTTGAGCAGATCATCTATGAAAAACAATTTTCTTTTCTTAGGGCCAAAATTGGAGCTCTTTTATAGCAGCTGAAATTAATGGATAAATAGAAAGTGAGGCTAAATTTGGTCTTTGATCTTTCATTTACTTTACACTTTCTGCCTCAAATCACACTGGCTAAATGTGGGTAGAAATATACCTTATATTTTTTTATGTGTAGCTTTTTAGCCAACTGAATGAAAACATGGTATCTTTCCCACTATGATAGAATGCTTTTAGGTAATTTTGAATTGCTGTGAATTGCTGTTCTGCAAACGAGTTTGCATGAGGCTGTGCGGTTCCAGCTACCTGATTGGGCTTACCTGGCACAGTGGGCTCTGACAGGCAGGTCACTGCCCCGGGAGTGAGGAGAACCAGGCTGGAAATCTGTTCCCACTGAAGTGCCAGCTAGTGGAAGAGAGGTCTTGCTTAGGACCACACTCTCCTCTGATGAGATCTCCTGTCTGAGCACAAAACTTCGCATCTTTAGTGCCTCATCTGCATCGATTTCCAAAATGGATTAAAAATAAGAGGGATCCAGCTCACATTGATGGACCCTGAAGATCATGTTGAGGAAAGTTGAATGGAAGAGCAATGTATCACTTGTTTTTAAGCAGTTTTTTTCCTTCTTACAGCCCATGATTGAGCATATATGTCTTTTCATCTGTCCTGATTAAGAACACACTTGTGATACTGGTGAGGACTTTCACAGTCTGTGTTCCTTATGCCTAATATTGTGGTTGTTATCTAAGAAAGGTCACCATCATTTTTGGGGATGACAACCATCTTTATGTGGCTTTTGTTCCTGAGATTTTGTGAAGTTCTGCTGAACAACTCCAGCATTTCTGATAGTACAAGTATCCTACACATCTACATTAAATTAGAGAGCAGGCAGCTCTTTCTCCACTACTCTTCTGCTTCTAAGATCTCTTGTTTGGCCATAAGAGCCATTTAGATGACAAAACAAACCATAACTAAGACAGTGATTTATTGCTAGAAAGATTTTTTTTCTTTTAATATATACTGAATGAACATTTTAGTATCTGTTTTTGCCTTATTTGACAGCTGAGAGTTTCGGTAAGGAGAGCTGCCAAGAATTACAGTAAAATAATGCCTAAACAATTAATTCCATTGGCAAATGAGAGTAGCTCAACAATAGCTAACAGTAGTCTCAAAGTTAGCGAGAAAAAAAAAGGAGGAGGAAAGGCAAAGCTTGTGTTAGGTCCTGTCAGGATAAGCAAAGTAAGGGCAATACTAAAGTAAAAGGAGATTTAAGTTTGGGGTTTGGTGTTTTGTTTTTGGTTTTTTTTTTTGAGATCTGTGCTGGCTCTTGATTCTTGTTTTCAGAGGCTCTCACAACAAGTAAACTCAAGGAGTGAATGTACTGGGTGAGAAACCACAGAAGCTTTGATGTGCTGATGGCTTGGAAGTATCAATCTTTCTTTTGTGGCAAGGAAAAGCAAGACAGAAGGGCATCTTTCACAAAGCAAAGGCCATTCCTCTGCTGATATCAGCTGGTCCAGGGAAGCTGCATCAGGTAATGGCATCACTCACTCTTCCATCTTTCTCTTCTTTTCATCGATTCATCCTTCCATTTTTCAGGCCACTCTCCAGATGCCACAGCCATAGCCTAATGTTGATGAAAAGAGGTTTGAAATCAAAGGCCTGTCTTTATCTTTCTTGACGTCAGTGCGAATTGCATCTACTGATTTTGAATTTTTGCAATTTGAATTGCACTGACCGATACAAAGCATTGCTCTTGAATGGGCAACGAAATGATGTGCACGTGATACAATACTTAAGCCATACAGGACTCAAGTACCCAAGTTTTATTCATGTACAAGCTTCGCTCAGAACCACAACTGTCTCTTTCCTGTACTAACATATCAAAGAAAATAGAATTCTTCCATTCAATGTGATCATAAACACCAAAATCTTCAGTTCACAATCCTGTTCTTGTTACACTGTTGCCATAAGGCATGTGCCAGTTGCTTGCACAGATTAACAACAGCGGGAAGTTTTAACATACTCATTGTATCTCATCTCTTGTTAAAATGTAACTTTAATTCTGAACTATTAATTCCTGTGGCTGTTATATTGAGCTTTCATTCTCAGAGAATATGGTTCTCAGCTTGTTCTCTTTTTCCTTGCCGCTTTCTCTGTGCAGAGAGGTTCTCAGATGGCCATGAAAACAAAGAGTGCAAAGGCGCTAACCAAAGGCTTCCCTTCTGTTTCTCAAACAAAATTATAAAAATAGAAAGAAAAAGTAAAACATTTTCTGACCAAATATCATCCCAGAGCCACAGTGACTTTTTCTGCATGCCTTTGTTTTGCTTTTGATAATTACACCATATCCCTATAATATATTCTACACTGAATTATTGATATGCACTTTCAACCTCAGCCCTTGAGTCCCACTGTTGTTTCTGACTGGGAATAATAAACACAATTCCCTCTTTAAGGCGCCCCTGGAGAAGTGACCAAATACGAACATTTATCACTGCCCTCCTTGCCTGCTGCATCGTCTGTGGCTGTGGATGTTGAGCACCAGTCTTTGCTGTTATTTCTTGCTGCTATGGGCTGTGAGCACCCGGGTGATCTCATACTGGGACCTGGGCCCACCCTGCTGGGATGGCTCCAGATACAGGGTGGCCCCAAGGTCTCTGCTCAGCCTGTGAATGGCTGGGCATGCAGAAGGACAAGTTGCTTTCAGAGTCTGCAAGCTGGGGAGAAAGGAGATTTCCTTCTGTAACTTTTGGGAAATGAAATCTGTGAGAGTTGATAAAACACACGCCTCTCGGCCGTCCCATTTTTACCTTTCTTAGAACTTCTACAAATGCTGCAGGTCCAATTAGACAGTAAGGATTCCTAGTATAAATCATGCCTTTCTAAACCAGGTTTCCCAAAGCTGGTGATTTTAGCATCCCCAGTGTCCAATTTGAACCACACAAGAAAGCCCAGGCAGCACTCTGGCAGCCAGACAGGGCAACCAAAACTGCTTTTTCACCTCCCAGCATTTCATTTTGACTTGCAAAGCCGCTTTAAAGGCAGCGAGTTCTTCAGACCCTTAGCACACTCAAGGCTCTACTAACTCATATGGTGTCCGGATGTTGATCTAGGTGCAAATTGCCTCAGAAGTGAAGCCGCCTATCTGTAGACCTTCATTCAACAGGAATAATATTTACCTCTTTATTCCTTACTTAATGCACACAGCATTATGTTTTATATGGGTAGCATGAACAGTAGATAAATCTGGGGCCTGGTTTTGACATGCAATGGTGTCGCTAATAGAATAAATATGTTTCAGACAACTTTTGTATAAATCATGGTTATTTCTGCAGAAGATTAAACAATAGTTTGGTCCCTCAGGATATTAATGACCAGATGAAACATTTACCACTGGGTCTTAAATGTTTTATAAATCTGCAGTACATTCCTGCAATGGAAAAATAAAACCCATGATTTATAGGTCAGCAGTTCATGGGGGGATAGTTACTTTTACAGAGACAGGGCTGCACACTGCATAGGGCTGGTACGTTTTGCCTATCAAAATCTGGGATAGTATCAGATGAGTTGCATTTGTGCAGTGAGTTGCTGTTCATTGTGCATGAGGGGTAATTTGTATAGTAAAAACACAATTTATTTGCTTCTGTGCAGCAACTGCATCTTCAGGTTTGCAGGATTCAGGTTGTCAGGCAAGCAGTGGATGCAGTGAAAACCCAAGAAAGGCTATTTCTCATAAACTTTTCATGCAGGGCTTCCAATGCAAATATAATATGGGGTATCCTCTATAATACAGACTACCTGGAAATCCTAGAATGGGGTCTGGTCAGAGCATGCCTTGAACACGTCACACAGAATCTCTGCATTGGCCAGGAGAAGGCCAAAATATCACCTTGGGCTCAAAGATGGAGAGCAGGTTTAAGAGAGGTTGAATCCTACTGCACACAATGGCACAAGATTTTCATGCTCCCCGTTGACTGTATAAACAACCAATTGTTTATTTAAGGGCAGGTGAGAGTATGGGATATTGATCCCTTCCTAATCTGGATGACATGGACAACTTAGCCACCTCCACTTGCCTTGGCTCTGGGTTGCTGTGATGTGCTGATATACAAACTGTGAGGACAAGGGTATTAGATCTCAGCTCCCATAGCTAGCTCTGTAGGCCTTATTTCACCTCACTTTTTCATAACATGAGCAATTATGTATGAAGACAGCTGAGAAAGTTGGGGCTGTTCAGCCTGAAGAAGAGAAGGCTGCATGGAGACCTCATAGCAGCCTTCCAGTATCTGA
>JAOEHY010030732.1:20539-42973 GCA_025447955.1 Psilopsiagon aurifrons | reverse complement strand
GGGTGGCGGGTGTGCGGGGCTGGGGAGGCCAGGTTGTGGGCTGGGTGCTGCAGGGAAGGCTTTCCTGCACTGGTACGGGTGGAGGGGGCACCCTGAGCAAGCATTGCTGGTGCTGGGTGCTCCCTATGGTGGAGGAGCTGCAGATTTGAAGCTTCATAGGCAACAGTGGGAGATAGCAGTGATTGTACACAGCAAGGGTATCTGGGCAAGGGCTTGGTGGGGTCCAGAGCCCTGCAAGGCCCTGGCTGGGAAGGGGCATGTTTGGGGTGTCAGGCTGGGCAGCCCCTGTCAGGGATTGTGGGGACACCCCAGGCTCACAGGGCAGTGAGGATGGGAGGATGGAGTCCTAAGGATGGGGGGTGGGGGCTGTGGAACCTGCACGACAGCCTGAGGGCTGGCAAGGTCCTGGGGACATGAAGCAGGAGGGATGGCAAGAGGTCCCCACACTGCCTGGGGAAGGATGCACCAGCTTCATGGGGAGGAGGAGGGGATGAGGCAGAGCCAGGCCTGCTGGAGACCCCAGAGCAGTGCCAGGAGAAGGACCCTGAGGTGCTGTTTGGGCTGGCTCCTGGGGTGGGAGCTGCAGGAGGGGCATACGGTGTAAGAGAATCCAGCAAGTCCTGCCCTTTCTCCTGCTGCTGCCTGTGGTGCATCCCTACCTGCCCTGTGGGCTGGTGGGCGACCTCTGCGCTCCCTCCACTCCTCCTGCAGCCTGCATCCCACATAGCATGGCTTTTAAGGCACATTCCTTCCCTGCAGCCTGGCATCTCATGCAGCATCCAGTGTGGTACATCCCACCCGCCCCACGCAGCATGTCCTGCATGGCACCTTCCATCCCACTGCAGCCTGGTGTCCCATGCCATGCACCCCACACCATGCCACGCACCCCACACCATGCCATGCACCCACACAGCACGCTGCCTCCTGCTTCGGACTGACCCAGCACCAAGGCACAGCTGTGTTTGTGGCACCCCTGATCTCTGGAGGCTGTGTGCTCCCGCTGGGCTGCTATACATAGGTAGGCCAGCCCTGCCCCAGCGAGGCTGTGAGTGGAGCAGGCTCAGTCTTATCAACCCAGCATGTCATCAGAGAGTATTTTTGGGGACAGCAGCTGCAGGCATTTGTAACGTTTGGTCCCTGTGTGCTGACACCCGGGAGCAGAGCTGTGGGAAGCAGCAGGAGCTCGGTGCTGGCACTGGGAGACACTGGGAGAGGCAGCAAAGTGAGGTGCGTGTGTGGGGCAGGGGAGTGGGCTGTGGGGCTGTGCCGGGCAGGGTGATCATGGAAGGGACCAAGTAAAGTGGGGTGGCTGAGCCATCAGAGCTGTGAGTGTCTGTGTGAGCTGCCATGGGGTCAGGGACCGTGTGCCAGGGGATGGCCCGGATCCTTGCTGCTCCTCGGGAATCAGTCCTGTGTCACCTTCCCCTCTGGCTCATTCTGGGAGTATTTCAGTTTCTCTTCCCCCTGCCTGAGGGAGGCAGAGACACCTCTGCTCCAGCCCAGGCTGTGCTGCGGGCAGAGGCCGGGATGCACTTGCTCAGGGGAGGCACGGAACACCCTGCCCGCTCCTGCCCGTGGCGCGGAGCACAGTTACGCGCGGTGCTGGGATGGTGCTCCCCGGCGTTCCCTCTGCCCCTGGGGCTCATGATCTCCAGCCGTGCCTTTCCATACCCGAGGGCCGGATCCTACAGGATCTGGAGGGGGACCTGCTCCAGGAGGAGCCTCGCTTTGCCCTCCGGGCAGGGCCCTGCGAGGTGACCCCTCCGAGCCCGGGTCCGGCCGGGTGCCGCCCACCCGCGGCAGCCCCGTATCGGCACCTGGCTGCGGAGCCAGCCCAGATGCTGCAGGAATGCGGCCCTGCCACCACCCGATACTGCAGGAATGCCCAGCGGGTGGGGAAGGGGCGGGCTGGAGCCGTCCTGCCTCAGCCGCTTCCCCTCCCCAGCACCAGCAAGCAGCTGCCTGTGTCCGGAGCTGGGGTCCCTTCTGCCGCCCTGGGGAAGGCTGTGGAAGCCCTGATCCCACAGGGTGCTAAGATCTGCCTTTTGCCACCTCTTCCATTGGACTGGGCTAGGGGATGGGCGATTGGGGCTGAGACAGGAGGATATCCAGTGGAGCTGGGGTGGTCAGAGAGAGGGTTGTGCTCCTGCAGCATGGGGTCTGTGCTGGGAGCTTTACTCCAGACACAGATCCTTCCTGCTGGTGCTCTACAGTGTTCAGATACTGAAGCCTGAACCCCTTCACTGTGGTCAGTCTGTGCATCCCCCTAGGCTAATGATCCACACTGCTGCTCCAGCCACCTGCCTGCAGTGACGCTGGGGACGTGGTGATGGAGGGGCTCGAGGGAGCCCCCAGGTTCCTGGCCTACCCACGTGCCTTCATGGTGCAAAGTGGCACTGATGCGGTCCTGAGCTGCCAGATCACGGGTGACCCCCGGCCAAGCGTCCTCTGGGAGAAGGACAAGATCCCAATTGAGCCCTCAGGCCGCTACCATGTGGAGGCCAAGGGGGACCTGTACAGTCTGCTGGTGTCCCATGCCACCCCCCAGGACAGTGGGCTTTACGTCTGCAAGGCCAAGAACAGCGTTGGGGAGACCTATGCTGCTGCCACACTCAAGGTGGAGGTGGGAGAGCCCCAAGTGGAGGAGGGACTCTTGTACAGTGAAGCACCTGCCTTCCTTGTTGCCCCCTCGTCCGTATGTGCGTGCCGGGGAGAAGATGTGATGTTTGCGTGCAGGGTGTCTGGGCAGCCATGCCCAGTGGTGCAGTGGGAGAAGGACGGTCACAAGCTGTCTGACCTCTTTGAGAGCAGCCACTTCGCAGTGGGGCAGGAGCCGGAAGACTGGCACTTCTTGAAGCTGTTTGGTGCGCGGCCCCCAGATGGGGGGGTGTACGTGTGCAGGGCACGCAGCGGCTCCCGGGAGGCCCTGGCTGCTGCTGTACTCCTGGTGGAAGCTCAGGCACTGCCAGACAGGCTCCCCAATGGCTCTCCTAATGACAGCCCTGAGCCACTGGGAGAGCGGCAACAGCGGCGGCGGCATGCAGCAGGACAGCGCATGAGACCAGAGACATGGGTGCCCAATGGCACAGCCCCAGCCAGGGTGCCAGGGGCTAAGGCATTCATTGTGAGCGCAGGGAAGCATGCCAAGTTTCGCTGCTACGTTACTGGCAAGCCCAAGCCGGAGATCATCTGGCAGAAGGATGGTGAGCCCCTCACCCCTGGCCGAAGGCACCTCATCTATGAGGACCGGGAGGGCTACTTCATCCTCAAGGTGCTGTACTGCAAACCCCAGGATCAGGGGCTGTATGTCTGCACCGCATCCAACACTGCCGGCCAGACCCTCAGCGCAGTGCAGCTCCAGGTGAAAGGTAGGAGTGCACCCAAGAGCTGCCGGGTGCTGGGGTGGTGCAGGGCTTTTCATCTGGCAGGGATGCACCTGAGTGTGAGCCCAGCAACCCTGGGCTCCCTCCTGCCCCATGCAGCTGGGGTCACCCCAGGCTCCTCCCAAGGGAGCTGCAGGCTGGAAGCAGTGGATGCTGGGCTCCCATGGGGTGTGTTCCCCTGTGCCTCTCTCCTTGCAAACAGAGAGGTGGCATCTCTGGAGGGCTGCGGGTGTCCAGCCACGAGCGGGGAGAGTGCCTTGGTGATAAATTCCCCTGGAAGTGCTGAGTGGTTTTGGCAGACAGCCCTGCAGGGCACAGCTCCAAGAGTCTGAGCTGGCGGCAGCCCCAGCTCCTGGAGCTGCCCTAGCAGTTGGGGACATCCCATGGCTGGGGTGACCCGGCTCCCGGTGCATCCCCTGCCTGCACCCCACTGCTGCTCTCCTCTGAGGTGCCTGCAGGCATACATGCTCATGCATCCCCAAAAAGTCCCTGCTGGTGGCACCACTGGATCTCCCCAGGCCATTCCCTCGATCCCCTCCATCTGGGGGATGAGCTCCGTGAGATGGTATCCATCCCATACAGGCCAGAGAAGAGGAGAGCAGAGAAGGGCCAAGGGCTTGGTGCTCTGTGTGAGCTGGAAAACACTGAGCACAGGGCTGCTGGTGGGTGCTGTGCCCTGCGCACGCTTAGCACCCATCTCTCCTGGCGGCAGAGCACCGGCTGCAGTTCCAGGTGCAGCTGGCGGATGTGGAGGTGGCGGAGCGGGAGGACGCTGTGCTGGAGTGCCAGGTGCCGCTGGAGACCATCCCCACCGCCTGGTACCTGGAGGACCGGGAGCTGCAGCCCAGCCACAAGTATGTGATGGAGGAGCAAGGTGTGGTGCGGCGTCTGACCATCCGTGATGCCCGCACCGACGACGATGGCATCTACCTCTGCCAGATGAAGGACAAGGGGCGCAGCATTGCTGAAGTCTCTGTCCGAGGTGGGGGTCAGCTTGCCTGTGGCATGGCTTTGTTTTCCTGTCTCGCTCCTTGCCAGGGTCCGCCTCTGCCCCCTGCTTCTGTTTTCCCTCCATTTGGCCATGGTGCCTGCTGCTGCCACTGCTCCTCAACCTCCTTTTCTCTCCCACCCTGGGGAGCCCTTCCTCCCCAGGGATGCTCCCCAGCATCCCTCCCCAAGCCCTTATGCATCTTCCCATAGGGGTGATTGTGAAGCGGCTACCACGGAAGCTGGACGTGATGGAGGGGGAGAATGCAGTTTTCTGTGTGGAGACACGGGAGGTGGTGGAGGGGACCTGCTGGAGCCGGGATGGGCTGCAGCTGCGGGAGTCCCCCCGCACCGTGCTGAAGAGCTTTGGCAGGACGCACCTCCTGGTGCTGGTGCACGTCACCCGCCAGGACGCGGGCATCATCTCCTTCTCTGTCGGAGAGTCACAGACGTCCTCCCAGCTCCGGGTCAAGTGTAAGCCCCAGGCTTGGAGGGGTTCTGCATCCACCATCCTGCCCATTCATGGAAGGGGTTGATATGGAGGAGAGGCGGGTATGGGCAACCAGTATGGCGGGGACATGATACTGTGATGGCTTTTTGGGGAAATAGTCTTTTAGCAGGACTTCAAGGCCCCAACCCTCCAGGGAACTCACAAGCCCCTGTAACCATCACTATGCCAAATGGGAGGAAGACTATCCTCTCCATCCTCTCCATCAGAGAGAGGGTCCACAGAGAAACACGCTGTGTAGCCTGACTCAGCCCTTCTGACACCCCACCCGGAGCCTTACTGCTGTCCCCAGGCAGGCAACAAGGGCTGTGACTTGCAGGTGTGAAGCGTGAACCCCCGAGCGCACCGGTGGCAGCTGAGATGAGCGTGGTGGAGAGCAACGCGGCCCTGCTGACTTGGTGCCCCGCACCTGATGCCCACCTCCGTGCCCCCAGCCGCTACCTGCTGGAGCGTCGGGAGGCGTCAGGAAGCGAGTGGGTGCAGTGCCTCGCCACCGACCTGCCCAGCCGTGTCCGGGTGTTGGGCGACAGTGTACCCCGTGAGGCCGACTACTGCTTCCGCATCTGCGCTGCCAACGAGCATGGCAGGAGCAGCCCTGTGGAGTTCCCTGGCTCCGTGCATCTCGGTGAGGGTGCCAAGGCAAAGACTCCCACCTGGGAGCTAGTTTTGCCCAAGGGCCAGCCAGGATGTTGTGCCATGGCATGTTGCTGGCCAGTGCTGAGTCTGGCTGTGCTCAGCCCCAGCAGCTCGCCTGGAGAGGGGTCTGCAGGATGCATGGGTGAGGGACGGTGAGGATGCATGGTTCTCCCTGGAGCTGTCAGCTGCAGTGCATGGCACCTGGTTCCTCAACGGTGCCAGGCTGGGCGAGAAGGAGGAGGCAGGCGGACGGTGCAGTGTAAGGTGCCACGGGATGGAGCACTCGCTGCTGATCCGGGGAGTGCAGCAGGCTAACAGCGGGGCTCAGGTCACCTTTGTGTCCGGCACTGTGCGGGACTCGGCCACATTGCATGTGCAAGGTGAGCAGGGATCTCACCCTGGGGTGCTGCTGAGAGAAGAGCACCAGCAGCTCTCATGCTGGAGGATGTGAGGATGCTTCTTACTCCTTTGCCTTATCTCTCAGCCCCGCAGGTCCGCATTGCGCCGGTGCCCGAGGCTGAGCGGCTCCGGGAGGTGCTGACCGGGCTGCCAGTGCTGCTGGAGTGCCAGGTGTCCCCCCCTGATGCTCCCGTTGGCTGGCTGAAGGATGGTGAGGCCGTGCCCCTGGATGACATTATTGCAGTACAGGCAGAGGGCTGTGTGCGGAGGCTGCTGCTCCGCTCCGCGGGTCCCTCGGACACCGGTGTGTACACCTGTGATGCTGGGGACGATGCTGTGAGCTTTGTGGTGACCGTGACCGGTGAGCTGGGGGCTGTGTGTGGGAGCCTTGACTCCACCTCCTGACAGTGCTCCTGCCTTTCATCTTGTCCCCATGCTGGAGCTGAAAGCTGCTGCCAGGTGCCCATACTGAGCCCTGCATTATCCCTGGCAGAAGCACCAGTGAGGATCATCAGCTCCAACGAGGAGGCCCCTCACGCCTACATGACCGGGCAGCGTGTGGAGCTGTGGTGCCAGCTGTCCCGTCCGGCTGCTGCGGTGCACTGGTACAAGGACGGGGAGGAGGTGGAGGCAGGCGAGAACCTGGTGCTGGAGCAGGAGGGGCCGCTGTGCCGGCTTGTGCTGCCCTGTGCCCGGCCACAGGACACGGGGGAGTTCGTCTGTGATGCCGGCGGGGACTCTGTCTTCTACACTGTCACCGTGGCAGGTGGGTGTCATGCAGGAGGGCTGGCAGGGTCACATCTTGGGGTGCTTTCTTTGGGTTGCAGGGTGCCACAGCATGTGTTCCTCTCAGCGTTCCTGTCATTTGCTGCTCTGGTGAGTCTCATCAGAGGTGCTCTTGCCAGGTTCTCAGCTCCAGGTCAGTCAGGGTCTTTGCAGCAGCTCTGATGGATAAAGCCACATAGCCTGACTGTCAAAGGGGGCAGCTCACTCTGACAGTCAGAAGTTATTGAGCACCCAAGAGCACCCAGCACCTCCATGCCAGTGTGTTTGCTGGACTTCTGCCAGTAACCAGGTCCTCCTTTGAGGTCCTAAATATCATGGGATTGGCACTTGGTGTGGGGTGACTTGCGGTCTGACATCTCTCTGATGGACAGTGTTAATTGTTGACCTGAAAATCAGCAGTTGCCTGAATACTGAACATTGGGTGGTGATTGCTGGGTTCGAGCAGGGGATGGCTCCTGCAGTGGCTGACCCGGCCACAGAGCAGCAGGGAGGCAGAGGATAATGAAAGCTGAAAGTGAGTGAAAGACTTCCCCTTGCTGGCCCCAAAACCCACAGTCCCACAACCACAGGAAGGCAAACAGGGCAGACTTAAGGCCCAGTTAAAAGCTTCTGTGACCATGGTGGTAAAGCCTCTCCACAGTGCTAACATGTGGCAAAGGGCCAAAGTTGATATCAGAGGATGGCATGAAGATAGGATGACCGATAAGAGATTCTAGAAGAGTCAGTGAAGTGGTGACTGGTGGGAGGGTGAAGAAGGGATGTTATTTACTGTGATAAAGGCAAAATCGCCTCTGCCAGACAGGCAATGTGGACTTTGGGCAGAGGCAGGAGGCATGATCTGCCCTGTGGTGGTGTGTGTCATGGAGGGCTTGTCTTCCCTCAGCTGGGAGGTGGGAGCACCATTTGCTGAAGCTCAGCCTTTTGACTGAGCAGCTTTGTATTACTTGGGCAGAAGGGTCTCAGAGAGGCTGGCTTGGTTTGGTCAGGATTTGGCCATCGTTGTCACTGGCAGGGCTGGAGGTGGGTGCCAGGAGGCTTAGGGTGGCACCTCTCTGGCACGTGCACTGCACTAGCTGCTGCAGTCAGCACTGCTGTGGCACGCTTGGGTTTCCCTGAGGCATCCCAGCTATCCCCCCCAGCTGCTGCCTCCAGCCTGGCTACTCCTTGCGCCTCTGGGTCTTCAGCAGCTGCCAAAGCACTGGGGCTGCCTCAGAGCTGGCAGTGGGACTGGAGTGGCACTGCCCACTGAGGGCTGGCACCGTTGCCCCTTCCTTGCTTCGGTGCCATCCAACATCTCCAGCAGCACTTCAGTGAAGTGATTGCTTTTAGCAGGCCCAGGGGGACAAGCAACTGCCCAGTGTCTGATCAGGGAGCCAGGTGAATGCAGCCTCAGCGTGGTGCAGGTTGAATGCTGCACACTGGTGCTGTGCTGGTTGTGCGCTGCAGGGCACCGCGGCTGGAAACTGCCTGGGAAGTTTGCAGCCTGGATACCCAGCATGGGGGGCAGCTGTGGGCCATGAGAAGGGCAAATTGGTGCTCAACCACCAATCTGCTGTGTGCCAGGTGTGCCTTGTGCCAACCCAGGGTCACAGGCTGGCTGAGTACCCACAGTAGAGCCCAGGACAGCTACAGCCTGCTACAACACTTGTGGCCATGTAGTGTTGGCTGCTGGAGGCAGAGGACACATCCTGGCCATCTCCCAGGAGAGAGTAGGGCTGGTCACCTAAAACTTGTGCTGGGAACCCCTCTGCCTTTAGAGATCCAGCTCAAGTCTGCTTGGAGATGTGAGGAGAAGCACACATTTTGTGTGCAGCCCAATAATGGTGGCATTTAGTGAGCACAGTGATCTAGCATGGGGTCCTGTGTCCCAGTGAGGTGGAGGGATAGGGCTGCTGGCTGCAAACAAGCCACGTGTCGGTGCCGCAATGTCAGCAAATGCCAAGGCTGAGCTGAGACAGAGGCCGGAACCTGTTAGCCTCCAAAACAGGGAAACGGGCAGAGGGGTGGGCCCCCAGGTATGGCACGACAGGGGCTGGTGCTAGCACCACAGATGGGAAGTAGCAGTGTTGGGGCTTGCTAACAAGGTGTTTGCCTACCTGCATCCCCTCTTCACATCCCTCAGCTCTGCCCTGAGGCAGAGCAGTTCAGGTACCATGACAGAGAGGGCATGGCAAAGATTTACAGCCAGCTGAAAGCTCTGTGCTCCCCCTGGGCATGATGGGTGAAGAGGGAGCCCCAGTCAGGGCAGCCCAGCTGCTTGTGCTGTGCGGGATGTGAATGGGGTGGTGCCTTCTGGCTTTAAAGGAAATGAGCCGGTAAAGGCATCGCACCACACAGGGCTGGGACTGCCAGCACCACTGGCTCTGGTCTTCACACCCTGGCTGAGCCCCATGTCTCTCCCTGGCAGAAGCGCCAGTGAAGATCATCAGCTCCAATGAGGAGGCCCCCCATGCCTACGTGGCTGGGCAGCGTGTGGAGCTGTGGTGCCAGCTGTCCCGCCCGGCTGCCACGGTGCACTGGTACAAGGACGGGGAGGAGGTGGAGGTGGATAAAACCCTGGTGCTGGAGCAGGAGGGGCCACTGTGCCGGCTTGTGCTGCCCAGTGCCCGGCCACAGGACACGGGGGAGTTCGTCTGTGATGCCGGAGGGGACACTGTCTTCTACACTGTCACCGTGGCAGGTGGGTGTGATACACAGATATGGCCCTTTCCCCATTCTCCTTCTGCCCCAGCTCCCTCTGCTCACATGACTGCCCCTCCAGTGGCTGCAGCATCTTATCTGCCCTTCACCTCCTTGTGAGCAGCTCCTTGCCAGTGCCCCTGAAATGGAGGGGGATATGGTCCAGGGCCGGTCAGCTGCTCTGTCTCCTGGAACCCTGCCTATCCCCACACCAGGGCACAGCCACGCTGCCTGATCATGGGTTATGCCACTTCACACCCCAGCTCTGGTGCTCCCTTCAGCTACCAGTGCTGCAAGGCTGGGATCACACTGGCCCTGGGGCAGGTAGGATGGAGGCCATGTAGCACAGTGTCTGGGTCCTCTTAGCCCCACAGATTCGCATTGCCCCGGTGCCCGAGGCACAGCAGCTCCAGGAGGTGCTGGCAGGGCTGCCTGTGCTGCTGGAATGCCAGGTGTCCCCCCCCGATGCCCCTGTCCACTGGCTAAAGGATGGCAAGGCTGTGCTCCCAACCAACGTCCTGGCCATCCACTCAGAGGGATGCTCGCAGAGGCTGCACATCTCCGCAGCCGTGCCGTCCGACTCAGGGATGTACACCTGCAATGCTGGGGATGATGCTGCCAGCTTCAGGGTGACTGTGAGAGGTGAGCTGCCTGGGGAGTGCTTGTCCTCATGTGAGGATCACCCAGCACCGTGGCTGAGCTCCTCCATGTGTCTCCCAGCAGAAGCACCAGTGAGGATCGTCAGCTCCAACAAGGATGCCCCCCATGCCTACATGACCGGGCAGTGTGTGGAGCTGTGGTGCCAGCTGTCCCGTCCGGCTGCTGCGGTGCACTGGTACAAGGATGGGGAGGAGGTGGAGGCAGGCGAGAACCTGGTGCTGGAGCAGGAGGGGCCGCTGTGCCGGCTTGTGCTGCCCTGTGCCCGGCCACAGGACACGGGGGAGTTCGTCTGCGATGCTGGGGATGAGTCTGTCTCCTACCACATCTCAGTGGCAGGTTGGTGGCACAGCAGGAACGTCCTGGGGAGGGCAGCACTGCCCTGGCTCTGTGCTGTGGGGTCCCAGCCGTGCTCCCTGCCCTCGGCATCGCAGAGGATGGGGTGCGGCTGCCTTACCCTGGGACTGGTTGGTGCCCCCCTTCAGCTGTGATGGGTCGGCATTGTGGGCTTACTGTGTCCTCAAACAGCTCCTGCCCCTTTGCACTGGGGTGGGAGGCTGTAGCACCCCCTCAGCCCTACAAAGACACAAGTGATGGTAAGTAGGGACAACAGAGCCAGTGAGCAGGTCTCACAGCCTTCCTCCACATCCCTGGCAGAGCCACCAGTGAGGATCCTGCACCCCCGGCAGCGCTCGCTGGAGCTGCTGGTGCAGACACCGGAGCGTGTGGAGCTGCGCTGTGAGCTTTCTGTGCCGGATGCTCCCGTGCGATGGTTCAAGGATGGGCTGGAGGTGGATGAGACTGATAACCTGCTGCTGGTGGTGGAGGGGGCCTGGCGTTGCCTCTTCATCCCCAGGAGCAGCGTGGAAGACACGGGCGAGTATATCTGTGAGAGCAAGGATGAGGCCATCTCCTTTGATGTCAAAGTGTCAGGTCAGTGGGGACCTGGGAGCAGTGAGGCACTGATAGGACTCTGGCCACAGGGTCTTTCCCAGCCTGGGGCTGGCTCCTCTATGGTGATGAAGCTGGTGGTGCCCACCCCCAAGGCCACCCAGAATGAATACGTGCTGGGAGTGGCAGCAGAAGTGTCCCTAGGGCCACGTTGTCCCTGCACTGCTTTGCATCACAGCCACACCATCTTTGCAGAGCCACCAGTGAGAATCCTGCAGCCCCGCAGACCCATCCCTGTCGTGACGGTGTCCCAGGGAGAGACAGTGACACTGGACTGTGAGCTGTCCCGCGCGGATGCACGTGTGCACTGGGCCAAGGAGGGCGTCAGGCTGGAGGCTGGAGGCAGCCTGGTCCTGGAGGAGGAGGGTGCCCACCGCCGCCTGCTCATCCCCGTGGCCCAGGCGGAGGACTCTGGGAAATACATCTGCGATGCCACTGATGACACAGTGACCTTCACTGTCCAAGTGTTAGGTGAGCAAGAGGCATGGGGGGAGCCTGGTGGAGGGTGCTGGGTGCACAGACTCTGAAGCCCTCTGCTTTGTTGGTGTTGGTGTTGGGTACTGCAGACCCACTGGTCGGGATCCTGGAGAGGGATGCCCTACCGACCCAACGGCATTGCCGGGCCATGGAGGACCTGGTGCTGGAGGTGCACCTCTCACACGCCCATGGGGAGGTGAAATGGTACAAGGATGGGGAGAAGCTGCAGGACACGGGACGTGTGCGGCTGGAGGAGGATGGGGCACGACGCTCCCTCATTGTCCTGGGCACCACAGTCAAGGACGCAGGGGAGTATCTCTGCGACACTGGCGATGACAGTATCATCTTCTTTGTCACTGTGGAAGGTGAGCAGGAGGTCCCATGGGGGTGGCCGTTGTGTCAGGAACCGAGGTGAGTTCCCAGCTGCTACCAGGCTGGTGTGGGGCTGGGCTGGGTGGCAGTGAGCACGGGGAGGCTGGTGGGGGGAACACAGGAAGCAGGGGCTCTAGAAACCTTTGTGCTGCCCAGCTGCAGCCAGAGAACATCCGAACAGGATCCAGAGATAGCAGCACCCAGCACAGGCTGTTGCTCCTGTGGTGACAGCCTGTCTTTCCAGTCCCAGAGCCACCGGTGACCTTTGTGGGCAGCACAGGTGCCGTGAAGCATCACTGCTTGGTGGCTGGGGAGGACCTGGTGCTGACTTGTAAGCTCTCCCAGCCTGATGCCACTGTGCGCTGGCTCCGGGATGGCCAGGAGGTGCAGTCGGGTGAGCGAGTGCAGGTCAAGGCCTGTGGGGTGCTGAGGCAGCTCACCATCTGTGGGGCTCAGCCTAGTGACTCGGGGTGCTACATCTGCGACGCTGCCAGCGACCGCATGGTGATGAACGTGGAGGTGTCAGGTGAGCCAGCGGGAGCTCGGTGCCTTGGGGACCCTTAGCATGGTGGGATCGTGCCACAGCAAGGGAAGAGACACCTCTGTGACCCCACTCATGGCCGAGGCCAGGGCGGCAGTGTGGCAGGGGAGGGTGGGAGCTCTGTCCACAACCCCGCAGGAGCTGCTGGTCAGGAAGGGACATGTCAGGGTCATGGCAAGACACATCTCTCCCACCTCCCCCAGCCAGGGACTGGTTAAATTTAACCTTGGCCAGCTCCCAGGCGCCGCTTCTCCTGCTTCAACTGCCAACGGCTGAACTCAGCCCAGACTCTTATCAGCTGGAGCTGGAGGGCTGGGCAGAGTGGGAGAGAGCCTGGCACAGGCGGGTGACCCAGCTCCCCAGTAAGGCACTCAGGATGGAGAACACACCAAAATTAACAGACCCAGCTTGGCAGATGAGCTGCCTCTGCAGGGAGGGTTGTAGGAGTGATGGGCTCTGCCACACCCCTGCCTGGAGCCCCTCAATTGACACCCCCCAACAGCCTGCACACCTGCCTCACCAGGACCCCCAGCTGGTGCCACCGTGACCCCCGTCAGCCCCACAACCCTCCTGCCCCTTAGTAACTCACTGTGGGCATTGCCGCCTCTCTGCTTGCAGCAGTCCCATCCCTGTGCTGCCCTGCACCGCAGGGACACCCCTGAGCCCTGCCTTGCCCCTGTGCCCCCCAGCCCAGCCTGTGCGTATTATCAACAAGGATGAGGCGCAGAGCCCACTGGAGGTGCTGGAGGGGGACAGCGTGACGCTGGTGGCCCGGCTGTCCCCAGAGACGGCAGCAGTGAGGTGGCAGAAGAACGGACAGACACTGCTCTCGGGCGGGCGGCTGCTGGTGTGCAGTGAGGGCCCTGCACGCAGCCTCACTATCAAGCAAGTGGAGCTTGGCGACGGTGGAATCTTCCTCTGCGATGCCGGTGACGACGAGGTGCATTTCATGCTGCACGTGAAAGGTTAGACTGGAGGTGTTCCTCACCAGTGCGGGGGGCAGAAACAGTCCCTGCCCCACACCAGGATGCTTTATGCGACCATTCCACACTGGTGCTGCCAGCGGGGTCACAGCTGAGCCCAGTGCTCCCCTGGCACAGAGGCACCTGTGCTGTTTGTGAACAAGCGGGAGGAGCGGGAGAAGCTACTGGTGCTGGAGGGAGGCAGCGCCGTGCTCTCTGCTGTCACCTCCATGGAGCGAGCTGATGTCACCTGGCTGGGCCCACAACAGGCAGCAGTGGCCAGTGAGCGCTGTGAGCTGCGGCAGGACGGCCGAGTGCACAGCCTCATCCTCCACAACATGGCCAAGGAGGACGCTGGTGTCTACACCTGCCTCTCCTCCCATGACCAGATGCAGTTTGATGTGAGCGTCCGAGGTGAGCGGTGGGGGGGCAGTGGGGATATCCTGGGATGTGCCCACGGTGACAGCGGGAGCTGACACAGGGGGTTTGGCTGTGCAGAGCTGCTGGTGAAGTTCCTGCGTGGGCTGTCGGACGTGCAAGTGCGGCAGGGCGAGCGCGCTGTGCTGTGGTGCGAGCTCTGCAAGGCGCGGGGAGATGTGGTGTGGAGGAAGGACGGGCGGGTGCTGGCACCCAGCCCCCGCCGGCAGGTAATGGTAGAGGGACGAGAGCGCTCACTGGTGCTGAGCCACGTGGAGCCTGAGGATGCTGGCGAGTACTGCTGCGAGTCCAACGATGACCAGACACTGGCAACACTGACGGTGCAGGGTGAGCTCTGCATGAGGCTTGGCTACCACCCTGGGGACCCCTGTGCTATGGGGGTGATGGGGAAACACAGTGATGGCAGGGAGGGTGTGGGAATGCTCAGCAGTTCTACAGGATGGGGGTCCCCATTGCTGTGCCCCAATGCCCTGGCTGTAGTCCCCAGGGTGGTGGAGATAATCACAGAGCTGCAGAACCTGATGGTGCTGGAAGGGGAGGATGCCACCTTCAAGTGCTTGGTGTCCCCCGAGGATGTGGCTGTGGCCTGGCAGCTGAATGGCCAGCCTGTGGTCCCTGGTGAGCGACTGCTGGTGACAAGGAGTGGGCTTTGCCACAGCCTCCACTTCCGGCAGTGCCAGCTGGGCGACGCAGGCACCGTGACTGCCAACGCCGAGGGTCTGGTGAGCACAGCTCGGCTGAGCGTGCAAGGTGAGGGGGAAGGATTCAGCTGCAGCACAGCCCAGCGCACAGCCCCGGGGCCTGCTGCTGACCCGGTGCATGGGCTGTGCAGAGGCGCAGGTGCTGTTCGTGCAGAAGCTGCAGGACGTGGTGGCGGAGGAGCAGGGGGATGTGTGCCTGGAGGTGGAAGTGAGCCATGAGGCTGCTGAAGTGCAGTGGCTGAAGCACGGTGTCCTCCTCCAGCCAGGCAGCAAGTACCAGCTGCAGGAGGTGGGGTGCCGGCGCACCCTCACCATCCGCTGCCTTGGCCTTGCTGACCGTGGCACCTACCGCTGCGAGACCCTGCATGACCGCACGCAGGCCAAGCTCTGCGTGGAGCGTGAGTACCATGCTGGGGGTGGTACTCGATGGGGATGGGGATAAGGATGGTAATGGGGAGGGCATCCACCCGCTGCAACTTCACTGCAGGCTGGAGGGGCAGATCTGGTACTTGGCTGGAAGCAAACATCAGACAGTATTTTGTTTGAAGAGAGAGTTGAGTGTGGGCATTATGAGTGGACAAGGGTAGGAACCTGTTAAAAAGGACTGGATTTGGAGGATTACTACAGCAAGCACAGACTGGGGAGCTGGGGGCTCTGAGGTGGAGCTTACACCCCCGGTTCATGGACATGGGTCCCTCGCAGCCCGGAAGGTGTCGATCCAGACACCACTGGCAGACGTGGAGACATTCGAGAAGGAGGCGGCCACCTTCCACCTGGAGCTGTCCCACCCCGATGTGCCCGGGGTCTGGACACGGGATGGCATCCGGGTGAAGCCCAGCAGCACATGCCGGATCAGCACCACGGGCTGTGGGCACAGCCTGACACTGGAGAGGCTGTCGCTGGAGGACTCGGGCACTGTCACCTTCACTGCTGACACCCTGCGCTGCAGCGCTCGCCTGCTTGTGCGGGGTATGGCATCTCAGCAAGCTGGAGGGGGAGGGGGGTTGTTGCACCAACACTGCCTGTCCTGCAACCATTCTGTCCTGGGAGAGATGCTTCAGGCACATGCTGGCAGGTGTCCCCCTGTCCCCAGGGAGCAGATGTGACCCGAGCAGGGCCTGGGTCCAGAGCCAGCTGGGACACCAGTGAGGAGTGCTTGCTCATGGTGGTGCCACAGGAAGTGCCACCCTTGTCCTATGCTGGGATGCCCCAGGCACAGCTCCCCATCCCTGCCTGTGTCTTTGCTTAACCAAACCTTTCTGTTTTGTGTTTTCCCCTCTCAGAGCCTCCAGTCACTATGGTGCGGGTCCCGCGTGACCTGGGAGTCCCGGAGACAGGGGTTGCCAGCTTTGAGTGTGAGCTGTCTCGCCCCAGCGCAGAGGTGAAGTGGTTCAAGGTGAGGGTCCACCCTAATCGTCTCCAGCAGTGCCTGGCTGTGTCCTCCCTGCTTCGCCCTGCTCCCTGCAGGGGCTGTGGGCTGGGGAGGAGGGGGCAAAGCAGCAGGATGCTGCCTGCCTGCGATCCTGAACATGCAGTCCCTGAGCAGGATGGGCAGGAGCTGCGACCAGGGCCCAACTGCCGCATCTACTCCGCGGGTCGGCGACGCATCCTGCAGCTGAACCACTGCGAGCTGGCCGATGCTGGCACCTACACCTGTGATGCGGGTGACTGCTGTGCCTCCGCCACGCTGCACGTCCAGGGTACAGCCACCCAGCTCCCAGGGGCATGCACACCCCCAGCCCTGCGCTGCATGCTCCCCCTTGCCTTTGGCTACCATGGCACCGTGCTCCTTGCCTGCAGAGCGCCAGGTCCGCATCGTGCAGGACCTGCAGGACACCCAGGTGCAGGAGGGTGACAATGCTGTCTTCAACTGCGAGGCATCGCATGGGGATGTGAAGGGCGAGTGGTTCCGGGATGGGGAGAAAATCAAGGTCTCCAGCACGGTGAAGATACGGCAAGAAGGTGGGGGTGCAGGTGGCACCACACCTGGTTTGGGGCTGGGAGGGGGCAAACTCAAGCAAGGAGAGTTTTTGGGGAGAGCAGGTTTCCGCCCCCTGCATGTCATGGGCACCCATCTTCATCACCTTGAGCCTGCCTCTCACTCCCCAGGGACCCGTCATTTCCTGCTGTTCTGCAGTGTATGCCCTGAGGACAAGGGACTCATCCGCTTTGTGGCTGGGACAGCTGTCTCAGAGGCCAACCTTTGGGTGGAAGGTACTGGTGTGGGGTGCAAGGGCTTGCTGGGCTCCATCATCAAGGCTGGGGTGCACAACGGTCAGCTCATGGGGTGTTCCCATGAGAGCCTGTCTAAATGCCAGTGGCTTCCGCCCACCTGCCAGCACTGCCCATCCGGATTGTGAAGCCACTGCGGGACAAGACGGTGCTGGCGAGGCACAAGGCGACACTGGAGTGCACCGTGTCCCATGCCCGGGGCCGAGTGCGCTGGCTACGCGGGGACACGGAGATCTTTGCTGGTGACAAGTACGAGATCTGCAATCTGGACTGCTACCGCACGCTTATCATCCATCACGTGGGCCCTGAAGATGAGGACTCCTACACCTGCGACGCCTTTGATGACCGCTCCACTGCCCGGCTCCTTGTGGAGGGTGAGGGGGCACCAGAGGCCCTGTCCCCACAGCCCACTGCTTGCAAGGGTCTGAGCACTGGGGTGGGGGGAGCAAGCTAGATATGGGACCGGGAGTCTGTGCTCCCCTTGTCTGAGACACCCCTTTTGGGTGCCCTACCAGCTCCGGGCATGCTGCAGTGCTCCCTGACTCCCACTGTCCCAACAGGGAGCTAGGAGCCAGGATGCTGCACGCAGACAAACAGATGCACTGGGAGATGGGGTCATGCTTCCCCCAGGATGTACAGACAAATGGACACCGTCCCCAGCCCACTCTGGCCTCAGGGCTCTGCATTAAACAGCATTTTTTTTCTGACATGGCTTCTTCCACCCCAACAACCTTGGGTTCTGTTAGGGTAAGGGGTGATGGCACTGCATCCCACCCAGACTCCCTGGGTAGCCCAGCCCTTGGAGCCCCCTTGCCCCTGCCCGCAGCCCAGCACACCGGGCTCCGAAAGGCTCTTTACTGTGCGGCCATGGCCTCAGCAGTGTTTGGCACATTTACAAAAGAGACTGAAAAGGGGGACGGATGGCAGCACAGCGCTGCAGGGACAGGGGTGCCTGGCAGAAACATGCAGTTCCCGGGGCAGCGGAGCTGGCTGGGCTGGGCTGCAGCAGCTCCCAAAGCAGAGGGGCACCCCAGTCCAGTCTCACCCCCATCCTGCCTGCCTGGCTGTGGGGAAGTCCTGGCTCACTCCGTAATAAATTAATACAAATCACAGCAAGAGAAATATATACAAGGCGGGAGCCTCTGCCCGCAGTGGTGCTCTGGGCAGGGGCTCCTACCCTGCCCCGCCCTGGCCTGAGGCTCAGCCCAACCCCAGGGCCCCCCCACCAACCACTATAAAATCCAGTCGCCAGCAAAACAGCGATGGCCTCTGATGCTGCAGGGGTCCCCACATCCCTGAGGCAGCCCAGCCTCTGCCCAAAGGCTGGATCCAGTGTCTTGTCCTCCCATCAAAATATTTCTAGGGGGGATGCACGTGGTGCACCCTGCCAGCACAGCTCCTGTTGAATAGGCATCACTTGCCAGCATACCCTGGGATGCAGGCTCTGCCCAGGACCACCCCGGTCCAGCTCGGGAAAAGTGGGGTAGGCAAGCTGCTCTGGCGGGCAGGGAGCATGGTTAGGGCAAGGGGACTTTCTGAGGAGGCAGGTTTTGGAAGCACTGCCTGGGAGCTGCTCTCAGGTACAGGGTGGGATAGGGCACACATGCTCAGGGGAGTCTCTGCGGGAAAGGGCTGAGGGACCTGCTCTTTGAGGAAGGGACATGGGGCACAGGCACTTGGGGTGTTGCGGGGGGGTGCGATGGGGTGGGGGCAGGCATGGNNNGCTGCTCTAGGAGAAGGGGGGCTCAAATATGGGGAGGGCAAAGTTGGGATGCAGGATGATTGGGCCCAGGCCGTGAGGAAACACACAGCAGCGGGGGCTCAAGGACTCCCTGCTCCTGTAGAGCCACTCACACCACTCATCCATAGATGCTCGTGTCCCCGATCCTTGAGCTGAGTCCCTGCTGGTGGGCTCCCCCAGCAACTCCAGGCCCTGCAGGCAGCCAGGGTTTGCCCAGCCAGGTCCCACGTGTCCCCAGGAAGGGTCTCCATCTACAGCCCCAAGCTGCATGTGGCCACCTGGGGCCAAGGGCACAGCCCCACCTGTCCCAGGGGTCTGTCGGAGCAGGCTGGGGTGCTGGTGTCGCTTGAGGTCACTGGGTTGGCTTATACCCTCACAGCTGGGCCAGAGCCCGTGGTGAGGGGCACGGTGGAACTGCAGTCATAGTCCAGGTCCACCACGGCGTGGGAGCTGGTGATGAGGCTGTTCAGGGATGGCCCCGTCTGCCGCTCTCGGAAACTCTGGATGTAGCTCTGCTTGAGATGGGAGACAGATAGTGAAGGGGTCTCCATCCCACTCCACCCTAAGTTCTGCAGCAGCCCCCCCCCCAAACCAGCCCTGTGTGATCCCACCCAGAACTACAGCCCTCCAGGGACTGGCCACAGCAGAGCACACAGACCCATCCCTTCCCTGGGTGTACCCTTTGCCCCTCACCCACTGCCTGATTCTACTGTGCTGCAGGGCTTTTGGCCACCAGTTTACATTTGCTTGCAAAGGCTGAAGTGCTCTGTGGCAGACACCTCCCAGCTCAGCCCCTCCAGAGCTGCCCAGTCCCTGGGACACTTCCGGAATGGTCTTGTCTCTCAAGGAGCCCAGATGCCAGCTGATGCCAGGACATCTCTTTGCCTCTCCATGCCCTGGCCCACCCACAGGGAGAAGGAAGGGCTGCAGAGGACGGGGGAGATCTCTACCCTGGATACGGGACTCACGGGGGAGAGCACGTCCCCATCGAAGCGGCGCACAGGGTTGGGCTTGCGGCGGTAGGCAGGCTCAGGCGGGTGGGCTTTGTGCTGGTGGGGCGGTGGGTGGTGGGGTCTCCGCTTCTTCTTCTTTTCTTTTCGGTCCTCTCGTTGCTTGATGCGCATCAGCTGCACGCGGCGCTGCTGCCGGCTGATGATCACTGCGGGGCAGAAGGGCCTGTGAACACTGGGGAGTGCACCCAAACCAGCGCTATGCCCAAACCAGCCCCAGCTTTTCAATCCCATTGAGTGCTAGGCTCCCATAGGGTCCCAAACCCCTTATCTGTGCATGCAAACCAGGTACTGGGAACCTCCACCTTGGTCCCCAGGCCCCCAGCTCCTGCACCCTCCCTATGCCACGTCCATCTCCCCCAGCGCCCACACACCTTCTGTGTGGGAATAGCCCTCAGCTGTGACCTTCCACTGAACCAGGACACCCAGCGTGGTGAGGAGCGGCCAGATACCCAGGATGACCCAGCTGTACCAGCACACAGGGCGAGCAGGGGCCACCTTGATGCGTTCATAGATGTACTGCACCAGGAGGAAGAGCTCAATGAAGTAGTCAACAGTGACAGTCATGATGGCACTGCCGAAGACGGCAGTGGAGAGGGTGGTGAAGAAGCGTTGCCACTGCAGAGTGAGGACAGCAAAGAGCATCCCCACACCCAGGAGCAGTGCGATGGGAATCCACACTGTTGGCGGGTGGTAGAACTGCTCCATTACCACCAGTGTGGCCACTGCCAGCAGCAGCCCCAGGAGCAGCCCCACCATGAAGAGGCCGACACTGCGCACCAGCATGGTGACCAGCCCGCACAGGACCCCGATGCCCAGCCCAATGCCCACTGAGGCCTCCACACTGAGTTGTGTGTCCAGCACCCGCTCCTTGTAGCACAGCATGAAGATGATGATGGAGCCAAACATCAGCCCTGTCAGGAACATGACAGCCTTGAAGCAGCGGTAGCCTGTGGAGAGACCATCATAGTCAGGGGGTGGAAGTCCAACACCCCCAACTCCCTCCTGCGCTTCTCCCCATTTGCCTCACCAGGCGCCAGGCTAGCCCAGCTCACCGAAGAAGCAGTAGATGATGCCGAAGAGGCAGCACATGGCGCACACCACGGAGGGCACCACCTGGTAGCGACGCTCAATTTCCTGCTGGCAGCTGTGCCCCCACTCCTGGCCTGGCTCATGTGGCAGGAGCTTGAACCGCAGCGTCTGCACAGTTGCAGTCATGGCTCTGGGGACTCCCGGGAGAGGCATCAAAATCTCCGCTCCTGCCCCATGGCTTGCCAGAAAAACTGCACCCCAGCACGTGCCCCAGCTGATAAGAGAGAGGGAGAAGGGAATTAGAGGCACTGCTGGCAAGCACACAACAGCGATGCCCACCATTCAGCACCCAGCCACCAGAAAACCTGCTCTGGCCCCTTGCTTAAAGGGTGGGAAGGAAGGTAATGGGGAAACAGCCTAATCTGTGTGGGCTGTGGCAATACAGATGTCACCCAATGGGTGGCTGCAGGGATGCACCGTCCCCAGGGAGCCCCCACCCTTGGGGAGCTTCGCTGCCAAGACACAGCACATTATAATATGTCTGCGGCTTCAATTTCCTGCCCCTGGCTCCCCGGTGCCTTTTCCCTACTTGATTAAAGGGAGACTTACACTACCTAGTATTTTCTGCCTGTGAGGTAATTATGCTTGGTAATTAAGTCACCCCTTAGTCTTCTATTTTTATAGGCTAAACAGATTGAGCTCTTAAAGCTTGTACTCCAAGGCATTTTCTCCAATCCTCTAATCATATTTCTGGCTATTTTTCATCCCCACTCCAGCCTCCTAGTGTCCTTGTAAAAACAAAGCAGGCCCCCACACTGGATCCAGTGCTGCCATGCTGACCCACAGGGCCAGGGGAGTACCAGCCCTGGCTGTCGCTGCCCCTAACCCACAGGATCACCCATAACACCCTGGCTGTACCAGGACACTGAGCAGGCGGTCACTGTGCCCCCTGCAGTGCCTATGCAGACGGAGGGGTCATAATCCCCTGCAAAGACTGATCCAATTCCAGTTTAAACCTAATTAGAGTGGCTGTCTGCCTACTCCCACCTGGAGCCAGTTCTGGCATCTCTTTGCTCCCCTGGTCCCTTTCCAGGCTCAGCTGACTTTGGATGGATTTATTGTCACTGCTTGTCTCAGAGCTAGCGGCAGTCGTTGCAAGTGCCACATTAAAACAGCTGGCTTAGGGCGGCTCACTAAATCAGGGAAGAGGGCTGAGGCATCAGCCATGACATCCTATTGCCCACCACCACAATGCCACACGGGCCAGGCTCCACCGCCACTTCTATTTCCACCACCGGCCTCCTCCCTCCCTCCAGCTGGGAAGGACACACTAGCCAGGGCAAATCCCCCTGCAGCGCAGTGCCTAATCCCAGGGAAGTAGGCGGGCAGGGAGCGGGCAGCTGAACTCTGGGCCCCTGCCTGAGCCCCCGGGAGGATGCTAAGCAGGATTGGACTTTAACCATGAAGCCCAGGAGCGACGCACCAGCCTCAGCTGCCCTGGGGACGGGTGATGCTGTGTGCGGTGAAAGCGCGGTTCTACCAGCCGACTGTGGCCAGCAGGCCAGGATGGGGCATCATACGGCTGGTTGGCCAGCATGGGCACGGAATGGCACAGCTCGGCACACCAGCAGAGCAGCGAGAGGGCAGCGAGTGCTGCTCCCTGCCTCTCAACCCCCGCCAGGCCGGGGCCAGGGCAGCAGGGAAGAGTCGCCTGGGAAAACCCGTCCCCGGCAGGGCTGCAGGCAGCGTTGCAGGCAGTTCCCGGCGCCCATTGGCGCGGGCACTGTTGCTAGGGGAGCCCAGCGCCTGCTCATTGGCGCCGGCACTTGCCCACCTGCTGCCGCCCTCCCCGCAGTCCCGGGCTCCCGCCGCGGGCGCCGCCGCCAACGCCGCGGGAACGGCCCCGAACGGGAGAAGGGAAACGGCGATGGCGGGGGAGGGG